>PVHT020001179.1:11215841-11226608 GCA_004024745.2 Catagonus wagneri | reverse complement strand
TCCCGACTAAGAACCATGAGGTTGCGGGTTCGATCCCTGGCCTCGCTCAGTGGGTTAAGGATCCGGCGTTGCTGTGAGCTATGGTAAAGGTTGCAGATGCGGCTCGGATCCCGCGTTGCTGTGGCTGTGGCTGTGGCGAAGGCTGGCGGATACAGCTCCTGTTAGACCCCTAGCCTGGGAACCTCCATATGCCGCAAGTGCGGCCCTAGATAAGGCAAAAAGGCCAAAAAAAAATTGTTAGACCCCAAAATATTTTCTTTCTGGCCATGCACACACACATGTAGAGTTTCGTTTAGACACACATACCACACGAGACAGGTAGTCACATGAAGTACTTTTGGAGGCCCAGCGGCGTGTTCACATCCGATGGATATTACACATGCTCAGCAAGTGAGCCACTTGGAGCCTCTCCCTCTGGATGGTTGTAATAATATTTGGGCGTCTTGCCAGGGGCAGGGTTACTATGGAAACAGCCAAACAGTATAGTAGGCAGCAAGGCTTCTACATAATTGTGAAGAGGGGATTGGTGCAGGGAGGGTGCGGGAGGGCCGGCTGAGGCCACCCAGTGCGGAGCGGAAACCCCTTTCTTCCCTCAGGCCCACTGAGTTTGCGGGTCTTGGCCACTGGATCTCTGCAGGCTCTGGGCTTGCTTGTGTCCCGCCCCCCGCCCCTGGCCGCCCTGCAACTTGGTCTCTCTCCCACATATGGCCTTTGTGTCTCGCCATCTCTTTCAGTCCCTGGCCAGCCTCTGTTGGCTGCTTGGGTCCTGGCCAAACTCATCCTGGGGTCTCTATAGAAACTGTTGATCCCAGCTGTGAATTTTGGGTCCTAGAGAACCCAGTGTGCTGGCTTTAGAAATCTTCCTGGAAAAGAGAGAAGGATGTTATGTTGTACAGGAGCTGCTGGCGGCTTGGCCACCCTCCCAAGCCCCTCCTTGGGCTTTTCCTCTGGGAAAGCGGAGGAAGGGGCCATCCCCTCTGGGGACAGGTTTGATTTCCCTACCAAGGAATAAGCACATCAGCCAGGCCAGACGTGGGCTTTGCCTGACCTCCCAGGACCCTGGCACGGCCTGGCCGGGCGCTGGAGTAAGCTGCGGAGACGAACTTTCTGCCCGGCCTTGGCAGGCGTCTCGGAGAGCCTGTGGTCTGTCACTGGACAGCTTGTGGCCAGGCTGCGGACAGGAGACAGCGGGTGGGTGGCAGTGCCCACGTGGGGAGATCCCTTGCGTGTGCCTGGGAGGGTGGCGCGCAGCGGGCTCTCAGCCTCGGCACAGTGGCGGCTTCCTGTGGAAACTGTCTTTGTGCCCAGGCTCGCCGCAGTTGCCTAGAAGGCACTGGGTTTTCTAGGACCCCAGATTCACAGCTGGGCCTGGGCTTGGGCTGGAGCTTTTCCCCCCAACTTCAGGCATGTAAGGACCATGCTTAGTGTTTCCTGCCTGAGCACCGGGCCTGGAACTTGCACCATCCGCCCGTGATGGATTTGCAGAGAGCGGCCGCGGGGCCGGATGCCGCAGCGGCCGCATACCTTCCCAAGGCGTGTCCGGGGAAGACTTGCTGGAGAAGGAGTCAGGGGGTGGGAGGAGGTAGGATAGAGCAGAAAGACCCAGTCAGGGGTCTAAGTTTCCTCGCAGCTCCCAGTGAATCCCCTTGAATGAATGTGGACTGGGATCAGGGAAAATCTTTAAAAACTCTGTTCTCTTCCATTTTCTGGCCTCCCCACATCCTCTGGAGAGTTGAGTAGTACTTCCTGTGGTCTAACCTCAGTCTTTCTGCTGCTCCTGAGATGGAACCTGACCTTGTTGCTCACGGTCAGGTCACGTGCATCTCCAGAGCCCCAGGCACCCAGGGACCACTCAGAGGGGCCAGAAAAAGCAGCCCCCCACAGGCGCCCGGTCCGGCCTTGAAGGGAAAGGAGGGGCCTTGGGCTCAGGGAGAGAGGTTGCCTGTGGGGCGGGTGGGGGGGAGCGCGGAAGGGGTTCTTGCATCTCTGGGTTCTTGACTCCACGTTTATTTCCCCGGGTGACGCTCCCCAGTCCCCCGCCCCCACCCCAGCATCATGCATCGGGCCACACGGATCAAAATCACCGAGCTGAACCCTCACCTCATGTGTGCCCTCTGCGGGGGCTACTTCATCGACGCCACTACCATCGTGGAGTGCTTGCATTCCTGTGAGTCGGTTCGAGGGGCTGCTGCTCGGCGTGGGGGGTGCCTCTGCAGAGGGTCCCGGGTCTCAGAGAGGCTGCCTGGGAAGGGGGACTGGAGGGTTCGGCCCAGAAGCTCTCAGTTCGCTCCTTGAATCTCCGTGGCTGAAACTGCACCTCCTGAAGAAGCAGGTGCCCCTGGTATGCATTACGGGCAGTGGCCGGGGGTCAAGGATGCTGGAAGGTATCTACTAGGTTGGCTATTGTTTTGTACTTCATCGGGGGGGAGCTTGGGACTTGGGGCTCACCTTTTGTGTGGTGCATGATCCTGGCCACACACACACATACACACACACACACAAATATCTGTCTTCCCCCAAGGATGGATGATAAGGGGCAGTTGCCATCTGTGCAAAACAGGACCGTGTGTTTGGGGCTTTGAATGGGCCTGAACAAGGTGGAGAAGAGGGGGTACCCAGACCTGACCAGGGGACCTGGGGCTGGTCCTGGGTTACGAAGAGGACTCTGACTCTTCCTCCTCTCTCCACACCCCCCCAAGTCTGCAAAACGTGCATCGTTCGCTACCTGGAGACCAACAAGTACTGCCCCATGTGTGACGTGCAGGTCCACAAAACTCGGCCGCTGCTGAGCATCAGGTGGGCCCTGCCTCCCGGCCCCGCGCATCCTCTGGGCAGCTGCCCTCGGGCCCTCAGCTTTCCTCGCTCCCTGTAGCCAAAGTGCAAGGTGGCGGAGAAGCGCCAGGCATGGGCCAGGTCCCCTGCCTTCCCTCTGGGATGTCTCTGGCTGAGAAATTGTGGAGGGGCAAAGACCTGGCCGATGGGGACCCCACCCCGGGCCCTGGATCTCAGGAAGGGAGGTGGGACGAGGGGGCCCCCGGCTAAAGGGTCCGGGTGAGGTGGTCGCTGACAGACCGCTGTGTGCTTTTTTCCAGATCTGACAAAACCCTTCAAGACATCGTCTACAAATTGGTCCCTGGGCTTTTTAAAGGTACCTACGCCCTTTGTCCTCCTGCCCCTGCCCCCCACTGCGTGGCCTCTTGCTCCCCCCTCAACCTGCTTCTTCTCTTCCAGATGAGATGAAACGGCGGCGGGATTTCTATGCAGCATACCCCCTGACAGAAGGTGAGAGAGAGAGAGAGAGTGTGTGTGTGTGTGTGTGTGTGTGTGTGCACGCGTGCGCGTGCTCCCAGGCCTGGGCTCAGTGAGTATGTGGCGCTGCCCGGGGCACGGGGGCTGGATGCACAGAGCTGTCCATCCTCCGGGCACCACCACGGCGCCTTCCCAGCGCAGGGGGTAGCTGGGCTCACCCCGCTGAGCTCTGAGGTCCCGGGTCCTTGGTGGGGCTTCCGTCCCCCACCCTAGCTAGGCTCACCCCTCGGCGCCCTCTCCTTCAGTCCCCAACGGCTCCAGTGAGGACCGCGGAGAGGTTCTGGAGCAGGAGAAGGGGGCGCTGAGCGACGACGAGATTGTCAGCCTCTCCATCGAGTTCTACGAAGGTGTCAGGCAAGTCTGGCCCACACCTGGTCCTTTCGGGGGGGTCCCAGGCTGGGTCCCTTCTCCCAGCCGTCCCCCTTCCCCTGGGGGGCCTCCCAGGCGTGTGCACTGGCAAATCTTGCCTGCTCTGAGGTCTCCCTGCTTCATTCCCTCTCCTTCTGCAGGGACCGGGAGGAGAAGAAGGGCCCCCTGGAGAACGGGGATGGCGACAAGGAGAAGGTAGGTGCTGAGCCTGCCCGGGAGTGGGGTGTGGGCTGGGGGCGAGTGCCTGGGGTGGACCCCAGCCTTTGGATCCCTCTCCCCCAGCAGACAGGGGTGCGCTTCCTGCGATGCCCAGCAGCCATGACTGTCATGCATCTCGCAAAGTTTCTCCGCAACAAGATGGATGTGCCCAGCAAGTACAAGGTGAGTCCCCGGGCCCTTTTGAAAAATGTGTCTGTGTGTGGGTGTGTCTGGCAATTTTTTGTATCCCAGCCATTGTTTGGGGCTGGCTGGGTGTCGCCAAGGCCTGCATGGTTGTATAAGAACCCGTGTAGAGGGGAACTGCAGACAAGATTTGGGGGGAGGGGGGCAGTCTGCGTCTGCCGAAGCCAGTGTGCAGACGTGCATGGGGCCAAGGTGGTATGTATGCACGTGTTTGCACGCTCAGAACTGTGGCAGAGATGTGTGTGTAAAAATGCAGGGCCTTATCTGGGGTCAGCTGTGAGAACGCCAGTCTGAAATACCCAAGGAGCTTTCTTTGTTTTGTTTTGTTTTTTTGCCTTTATGTAGAGCTCACCTGCGACATATGGAGGTTCCCAGGCTAGGGGTCTAACAGGAGCTGTAGCTGCCGGCCTACGCCACAGCCACAGCAACGCGGGATCCGAGCCGCGTCTGCAACCTACACCACAGCTCACGGCAACATTGGATCCTTAACCCACTGAGCAAGGCCAAGGATCGAACCCGCAACCACATGGTTCTTAGTTGGATTCGTTAACCACTGAGCCACGAAGGGAACTCCCCAAGGAGCTTTTGGACATTGCTTCTCAAATTTGAATGTGTGTATGATCCCCTAGTGATCTTGTTAAAATAAAATGTGGATTTTGATGGAGCAGATTCTGCATTTCTAGCAAGCTCCCAGGTGCTTCCAGTGCTGCTGGTTGGCTGTTGAGGCTCTGAGACAGTGGATCCCTCACTTTGCCACACGTTGGGGTCCTGTGGGGTGCGCCCATTGAGATTAAAACTTGACTCGGAGTTCCCATCATGGCTCAGTGGTTAATGAATCCGACTAGGAACCACGAGGTTGTGTGTTCGATCCCTGACCTTGCTCAGTGGGTTAAGGATCCGGAGTGGCTATGGCTGTGGTGAAGGCCGGCAGCTACAGCTCCTGTTAGACCCCTAGCCTGGGAACCTCCGCATGCCGCGGGTGCGGTTCTAGATAAAGCAAAAAGACAAAAAAAAAACTCGACTTATGTTCCCGTTGTGGCTTAGTGGAAAGGAATCTGACTAGTATCCATGAGGAGGCAGGTTCGATCCCTGGCCTTGCTCAGTGGGTTAAGGATCTGGCTTTGCCATGGTCACAGATGTGACTCGGATCCCACGTTGCTGTGGCTGTGGTGTAGGCCGGTGGCTACAGCTCCAATTTGACCTGTAGCCTGGGAACCTCCACACGCTGCGAGTGTGGCCCTAAAAAGACAAAAACAGAACCAAAACAAAAAACTCAACTCATACCAATTAAATCAGTCTCTGGGTGGGGAGATCCAAGCACTTTTTTTTTTTTTTTGAGGCTCCCTGGGTGATTCCGCCGTGCAGCCCGGGTGAGAGCCTTCGCTCCACAAGGTCCTTCTCACCTGGGCCTTTCCTTTGCGCGTTAGCTCCTCCGGAGAAACGTGGCAAAGACAGAAGGGGACCCGCACCGCTGTGTGGGTGGCTGGGCTGGGTGTTGTTAATGGTGGGATCGCCCCTCACCTGCTGTCAGGAGTTCTGTTGTGACAACGCGGGGAAATGGAATCCACCTCGAAACCCCAGAGGCACGAGGGCCCACCTGCAGGCCCACCGTCCCCGCGGCCCACCCCCTCCCGGGACTCCTGGCTTGGAGCCTCTTTGCCACACAGCTGAGCCGTGAGCCGCCCCCCTCTGCTCCTGCAGGTGGAGGTTCTCTACGAGGACGAGCCGCTGAAGGAGTACTACACCCTCATGGACATCGCCTACATCTACCCCTGGCGGAGGGTGAGTGGGTGGGGTGCCGCCCCGCGGGCCGGGGCCGGGGGGGGGGGTCCCCAGCCATCACGTGGGCCACAGACGGCGTGTCCAGGGCGGCCCGCCACACCAGGTCAGCCTTGGCCGTCTCGCCAGGGACCTCCCACACTCGGAGGAAAGGAGCCCTGGGCAGATCACGAGTCCCAGTTTGGGTGGCTGCGGAGGAGTGACCGCTGCCCTCTTGCCCTCTGTGCTTCGCCCTCCCTCCTTCCTGTCTGTCTCTGGTCCTCCCCTCCGGGTCTCTGTGTGCCTGGCTTGGTTAGTTTGTATGTCTCCCTCCCCCACCCCAGGTCTTTCTCCTCCCCAAGGCCCAGACCCTTCCTTTCTCCCTGTTTGGGTGCTGTCCGGGTGAAGGTGGGTGGCTGCCCCGTTAGCCTCTTTCTTCTGACACCCTTCCCTCCCCCTCCCTTCCCTGCAGAATGGCCCTCTCCCCCTCAAGTACCGAGTCCAGCCGGCCTGCAAGAGGCTCACCTTGCCCACAGCACCCACCCCCTCCGAGGGTACCAACACCAGCGGGGCATCCGAGTGTGAGTCGGTCAGCGACAAGGCTCCCAGCCCTGCCACCTTGCCGGCCACCTCCTCCTCCCTGCCCAGCCCAGCCACCCCCTCCCATGGCTCTCCCAGCTCCCACGGCCCGCCTGCCCCGCACCCTACCTCCCCCACTCCCCCTGCAACAGCCAGTGGGGCCACCACTGCTGCCAACGGGGGCACCTCGAACTGCCTGCCGACACCATCCTCCACCAGCAGGGGGCGCAAGATGACTGTCAACGGAGCACCTGTGCCCCCCTTAACTTGAGGAAAGGGACCCTCTTCCTACTTTTCCAGCTAAGCCTCTCTACCCCTCCACTTTTTCTGGGCCCCTTTTCCACTTCTACTTTCCCCAGCTCCTCCCACCTTAGGGGTGGGGGATGGGTTTTATAAATAAATCTATATATATATGTACATAGGAAAAACCAAATATACATACTTATTTTCTATGGACAAACCAGATTAATTTAAATGCCACAGGAAACAAACTTTATGTGTGTGTGTATGTGTGGGGGATGGGGTGTTCATTTTTCAGGGGTCGTGTGTAATTTGCTCTGCTCTCTTTTGGGGGGTGCCTAGAGGTGGGTTGGAGGGGCCACTTAAGGCTCGGTAAAGCTCCGCCCCCCCCTCAGTTCCCCACAGCATAAGAGGTGTCGGGGGGCCCCACTAACCCCCAAAGCTTTAGGCACGGCTCTTAATTTGCTGTGTATGGGGTCCACCCTCTTTCTCTCCCTATTGGCTGCTGTCCTGCCCCCCTCGCCGCCCCCCAGCGTTGGTGAATGTCCAGAGAATTGCTATGACAGTGCCTTTTACAAATGCGGTCTCTCCCCTGGTTCTGAGGAGCAAGTGGGCCGCGGAGATGGCATCTTCTTACTCCCTCCTCTTGTGGAAACTGTGTGTAGAGAATAGATAGTCTCCCCCCCCTTCCCCGTGTGTGTGTGTATGTGGCCTTTGCATCAATTATTTTGTGGAAAAGAAGATTTGGGCCACAGGCGGCCTCAGCCCTTGAACTCCCACTGTGGCGTTAGCATTGTGAACCGCTTTTCACTCCCTTCTCCCCCCGCCCCACCCAGGAGCCCGCACCAGCAAGGCTGGTGGTCAGGTCTCGCTTGGGGGCCGGGAGTGGAGGGGTGGAGTGAGGTTAACCTCAGATAAGCACAGACCCCAGATCTTGCCAAAGGCAGAGAGTCCTCCAGTCTCCTCCCCACCCCCAGCCGAGGCCAAGACAGGAAAGCGACCGAGGCATCTAAAAGCACAAGACAGGAACCTGCGAAGTCTGACCTCAGCTTTGAGGGGTCAGGTGGTCCGCGCCCCTGAGGGGCAGATCCCAACAGCCCCCGGCCCTCCTGTTTCTCCTCCAGTGTATACAGATCAGATTGGAAGGAGGAGGCAAGACTCCATCACAACCTAGGTATTTGGGGTTGGGTGTCCCCCAGCGGGTCTGTCTGTGTACGCACCTTGTCCTGTGTCTGAGGTGCTGTGGCTGTACCCCCACCCTGCCCTGGGACATTTGTATCTCCTGGCTTTGTAATAAATGCTGCATACTCTCCGGAGCCTGTAGTTCTTTGGGACAGAGGGGACAGGGAAAGGGTGGGTGGGTCCCCTGGCCACCTCCTCTTGTCTCAAGGCACAGCCTGCCTTAGGGGACCCCCAATGGAATGAACCTGACCTGCCTCCAAGCAGTGGCCAGTCAGGTGTCTCCAGCCCAGGTGAAGATCCAGGGGGTGAGGTGGGTATAAGTCACGTCCGTTACACCAGTGACCACAAGAACACCGCTGCGACATGGAATGCTTCTTTAATGCACCAGATTGGAGACCTCAGGTTACAGGAGCAAGCTGCTCATAAACCAGCTATGGGTACTGGGGTCCCTGGGTGATCCTACTTGGGCCGGGCAGCAGCCACCCCCTCAGAGTGGGGCACCCACTTCTGCCTTCTGCACCCGCTCACTCCTGTGGGTGCCATCGCAGTACGGGGGTTTCTGGGTGGCCTTGCAGGTACAGAGCATCACCGTGCGCGTCTCCTGGGCCTTGAACTTGAGTGGGGATAGGCCAGTGCGTTGGAAGAAGTGTGAGCCGTCACAGAAGGGCTGGGGAGGGAAAGAAAGGTGAAGACCCGACAGGTCTGGGAGGGGAGCACACAGCTCCTTGAGTGACACTGCCTGGCTCACGAGCGTACCTTTCAGATCTGTAATATGACAGTAATAAGAGCAGAGTTGTTCCAAGAAAAAAATACACAGTGGTTATCAGTGCACTTTGCCTATAAATGCTTTACAGGAGTAGTTTCTGGGGAACCCAGAGGGCTAGGACATGAGAACAGGGTTGTTTTCTTTTTCTTTTCTTTTTTTTAAGGGCTGCACCAGTGGCACATGGAAGTTCACAGCTAGGGGTTGAATCAGCTACAGCTGCCAGGAGTTCCTGTCGTGGCTCAGTGGTTAACGAATCCGATTAGGAACCAGGAGGTTGTGGGTTTGATCCCTGGCCTTGCTCAGTGGGTTAAAGATCTGACGTTGCCGTGAACGGCTCGGATCCCGTGTGGCTGTGGCTGTGGCTGTGGCAGCTACAGCTCCTGTTAGACCCCTAGCCTGGGAACCTCCATGTGCCGCAGGTGCGGCCCTAGATAACACAAAAAGACAAAAAAAAAAAAAAAGAAACTACAGCTGCCGCAGACACAGGCACACGGGATCCGAGCTGTGACTATGACCTACACCACAGCTCACAGTAGCACGGGATCCTTAACCCACTGAGCGAGGCCAGGGATTGAACCTACTTCCTCATGGAACCCGACTAGGGTTCATTTCAGCTTAGCCACAATGGGAACTCCGAGAGTTTTCAAGATGAAATGGGACCTTAGGTATTGGCAATATTTACACACATAGGACTTCTTTTAGTGGCCGAGTCTCCAGTGGTTCATGAAATTATTATTACTATTTTTTTTTTGTCTTTTTGCCTTTATGTAGAGCCGCACCCATGGCACATGGAGGTTCCCAGGCTAACAGGAGCTGTAGCCGCCGGCCTTCGCCACAGCCACAGCAGCACGGGATCCAAGCTGCGTCTGCAACCTTCACCACAGCTCATGGCAACGCCGGATCCTTAACCCACTGAGCAAGGCCAGGGATCGAACCTGCAACCTCATGGTTCTTAGTCGGATTCGTTAACTACTGAGCCATGAAGGGAACTCCCAGTGGTTCATGAAATTAATTTCCTTTCCCATGTTCTTAGTAAAAACTTCTCTGACTGGAGCACTGATTTCGTTTGGCTCCAGGAAACAACTGGGCTTGTCATGGGCGGGTGTGGATGTTACAGGGGCTGGGGTGGTGGGGGTGTCCCCGCAGCGAACTGGCAGCCTGGAGCAAGCATATCCGCCCTTCCACCCAGGAAGGTGTTCACCTAGAGCCTGAGTAATGGAAGCAGGCCCAGAGAGGTGCTTTGCTAGTGAGTGGCAGAGCTGGAGCCAAGGCCTCTTGACCTTGGGGTCAGGGTGGGACAGGAGGAGAGCTGAGAGAAGTGTGCAGATAAAAACCAGCAACCTGTCTGAGAGGCCAAGAGGCCTCACCAGCAGGCACTCCCTCAGCACCACCACCCTCCTGATCTGCTTAAAGTCCACAGCAAATCAGTGGCCAAGTGGGAGGAACACAGTTCAGAGTTCAGCTCAGGAAGGAAAGGGGCCCCGGAGGCTGAGAATATGGGTCAGGTTCCTTCTGGGTGAAGGGCTCCTGGGGCAGAGGAGAGGAGTTGGGAGCAGGCAGCCAGGCTGACAAGACAGCCAGAAGCCAGGAAAGGGAGTTTCCATTGAGGCTCAGTGGTAAGGAACCCAACTAGTACCCATGGGAATGTGGGTTCGATCCCTGGCCTTGCTTCAGATCTGGCCTTGCCATGAACTGTGGTGTGGAGCACACAAGCGGCTTGGATCCCGCATTGCTGTGGCTGTGGTGTAGGCCAGTGCTACAGCTCTAATTCAACCCCTAGCCTGGGAACTTCCATATGCTGTGGGTGTGGCCCTAAAAAAATTAAAAATAATCAAGAACCAGGAAAGTCTCAGAAACTGGGGAAGGGAGGGTTTTCAAGAGCAGAATCTAGGGGAGTTCCCGTCGTGGCTCAGTGGTTAATGAATCCGACTAGGAACCGTGAGGTTGCGGGTTCGATCCCTGGCCTCGCTCAGTGGGTTAAGGATCCGGCATTGAGGTGGTGTAGCTTGCAGACACGACTCGGATCCTGCGCTGCTGTGGCTGTGGTGTAGGCCAGCAGCTATAACTCTGATTAGACCCAGAGCCTGGGAACCTCCATAAGCCATGGGTGCAGCCCTAGAATAGACAAAAAGACCGGGAAAAAAAAAAAAAAGCCAAATCTA
>PVHT020001179.1:11189327-11215741 GCA_004024745.2 Catagonus wagneri | reverse complement strand
GCATCTTGAGGAATGGATGCAGAGAAGCGGGAGCTCAGGGCCGTGGGTGGCACTGGGCTGAGACTATCCACCCCACCCCGCCCCCCTGTTGTCTCCCAGGTACGTGTGGGAAAAAGAGGGCCATCTTGGGCAGGAGCTCCCGGGGGGAGACACATGATGTCCCCAATATGTCATACATCAGTGGAAGGGGCGGGCAGGGTTCTCTCACCTGCTTCTTGCTACGGCCACACACACACCACCTGTAGGTTTTCCCAGCCACCAGCTCCACCTTGATGGGTGTTTTCAGGGCCACTACAGACTTGGCTGGGGTTCTGGGGAACCATCGAGCCTATGGCAGGGAAGATGGAAGGGCTCAGGGTCACCCCACACCCTGGAAGCACTTTCTTGCCTGTGGCCTCCTCCAGGTTCCCAAGGGCCATGGCTATCCACAGGCTTCCTCTGCAGGAGGCAGATCTGATGCCACCCTACAAGGACACTCCCCCCGCCCCCTGGGACACCATAATGACCCTAAGCTGCAGAAAGAGAAGAGATTTCCAAGGCCATGCAAGCACAGAGAGTTCTGGGTCCAGCTGCCTTCCCTTCAAACCCTGGCTCTCAGCCAGGTGCCAGGGAGGGGCGTGCCATGATCTGCCAGCCTAAGGGGGGGGCCACCTGCACCTGGGGCTTGGCTTCCCAGGCTCGGCTGTTCCCAGCACCCAAGCCTGCTCCCTGCACTCTCCCCTGAGCCACTGAGTGATATCTGTAGACAGTCCCAGGCCGGAGTCTGTGAAGCAAGGCCCTCCTCTGGCCTCTACCTTCGGAGTGTCTGGGCCCTGGGGACTTGGGTGGAGAGAAGAGGACACGGGGGGTGGGGGAGGGCGTAGGTGGGGAGTTACTTACCAGCCAGGAGGAGATGTCCCGCCTCTGGTTCAGCTTCTCAAGGCAAGCAGGCGTCACGAGACGGTGATTTGGAAACAGAAATATAAAGTCAGTGGAAAGACCTCAAGAGGAAAGTCATTTGGGAGGGAAGAGACAACAGGGCTTAGGCGCCTGGGAGAAAGATGCGCTAAGAAGAAGGGTCCCCAAGAGAAGGAGGGGAGTTGCTTCGAGGTGCCGGCACCCAGCGGGCGCTCACGGAAGGCTGCGGCACAAGGGTTTGGGGGAGGACACGGGGGCAGAGGCGGGGGCGCGGCCGCGCGGGGCTGCGGGAGCTTACCCAGGCCGCGCGGGGCTGCGGGAGCTTACCCAGGCCGCCCGCCGCAGGAGCGCCCGCGCGCCGCCCATGCCTGCCCCGCCGCCACGCCACGCCACGCCACGCCGGCTCCGCCCCGCGCCCGGGTCACCTTCCCGCTTCCCCGCCTTCCGCCGGCCCGGCCCCGCCCTCGGCCCGGAAGAGGCCGCGGGGTTCGCGCGGGTGCAGGCCTGGGGCCATGCGGGTCGTCCACCCGCTCCAGGCGCCGGAAGTCGAGTCCAGCTACGGCCTCGGGCCGCGGGGGTGTGGAGGGCTCTCTGGCGCCCCCTTTGGTGCCCGCGTGTCTGTGGATGATCCACCCTGAGCATCGCCGCTCCTTGCCCTGGCGGTGCGGGTACATCTCATCACCTAGGGAGCTGCTTTTTTTTTTTTTTTTTTTTCAGGGCCGCACCCGAGGCATACGGAGGTTCCCAGGCTAGGGATGGAATCAGAGGTGTAGCCGCCAGATCTGAGCCGCCTCTGCCACCTACACCACAGCTCACAAGCAACCGATCCTTGACCCAGCTGAGTGAAGCCAGGGATCGAACCTTTGTCCTGATGGCCACTAGTCAGATTCGTTTCCGCTGATCCACGACGGGAACGCCAAGAGAGCTTGTTTTTTTTTAACAGACTCCCCGCCCAGGCCTACATCTTACATTCCTATGGGTGGGACACAGATATCCGAGTTTTCAGTATGCAGCCTGGGTATCTTGTGCATTCTGGTCTGTGAGCTCCTCTTCCAAGAGCTGAAAGAAATTTATTAGACCATACCCCACCGCCATCCCTTCTCAAGGAACCCACAGTTGGCGCTCCATCTCCCTTTCCCTTCAGTAAAGGCAGACAAAGCAGGGTCTCTTTGGATTTTTTTTTTTTTTTTTGTAAAACATTCTTTTATTAAAAGAACAAGTGCTGTTTACGAACTGCCCTTCGTACAAATAACATCCGTTATACAAAGATACAAGATCCGGGTTATGCACAATTCCAGGCTTGGAGGTGGCAGGGGGAGCATTGCCTTTTGGGTTGAGGATATAAAGGAGGCTTTAGAAAAGAATGAAAAAGGAGCCCCTGGGTTTGCAAACTGTGGCTTCCCTTCCCTGCTCTCCTAGGAAGGGTCTGCTACATTGAGACAGGCTGGGATGGAAGAGGGGGACACAGTGAGAGCCAGGGTTTGGGTCTCCGGTCCCACCACCTAAGTCCCAGGCTGGGCTGGAGGAAGTGAACAGAGGGCGACGAAGACACCCTCAGTCCCCAGCTTTTCAGTAGATCCAGTCAGAGTGGTTGGGACCCAGACACGTTTAATCTGCACTGATGTGACTGGAGGGAGCCAGGTGCCTAGCTTTTCTGCAAATTCCCAGAAGTGAAGCGACCCTAATCCCTCCAGGCACCTGTCCCCAGGGAAATAAGGTGGGATAAAGGAGAACTAGGAGCAAGCTGCCTACCCCTAACTCGGGGCCATCACACACCAAGGAAGATGCTGGAAGCTGGCAGGGGGAACCTGTGCCTTTGAAAACTTGTCTGCATTTCCAGTTGGGGAAAGCGAAGTGAGAGGGCCACCCGGAGCCAGCTCTTTCTCTTTCCCTGGCTCCCCTCATTGTCAAGGCCCATCCTAGGAGGACCTCCCTAGAACTCAGGACGCGGGTGGGCAGGGGTGCTCACATCAGCCCCGAGGTAGGGGCACCTGGAGGCAGCAGTAGACGCAGGAGTCTGAGGGGTAAAACTCACACACAAGTAGGAAAAACTTAGAGAAGAAAAGGCAACCTTTAAAGTGTCATTGTCTCTGGAGAGGATCCATCAGCTCTGATGAGAATCAGAGCTTCACAGATACCTCCCACCTTGGGCACAGCCCTACACTCACACTTCACCTCACACACACAGGGACAGACGGACAGCCACACGGAGGCAGTGCAGCGGGGGTGGGAGAGCCAAGGACCAGGAGGCCAGGGTCCTGAGGGATGGTCCTGGCTCTGCCCCTGAGCCCCTGCCTCTCCTAGGCTTGGAGCTATCACCTGTGAAGCAAGGAGCTGGCTCAAGCAACCCCTAAAGACAGGTGCCTTCCAGCTCTGACATTCATGCACTAGTTGTGACCTCAAGGCCAGACACGGGCTCTGCATGCACGCCACACTCACACCTCCACGCTGAGGGTGATGAAATAAATACCAAGCTCCACTCTGCTTTTTCAAACTCCACTTCCACCCTGCAAACCACATCCTTCCTCTCCCCTGCAAAGAGCGATCTATCAGCCTGCATCCCATTCCCCTTCCACAGTCACCCTAGGAAAAGGGACTGACGCTGGGAGCGGAGGGAGCGGAGGGTGGCGTATTTGCAGCCACACCCCTTGCGCTGGGACCCCACTCCCTCCGGAAGTGCTCCTGACCTTACCTATGACAGAGCTCCCTCAAAAGAGGAAATGCACCACCTCTCTCATGCCCCCTGCCGCCAGATCGAGGGACAGCACTAACCCCGACCCGCCTGAGTCCCTTCTTCAAATCTGACCTGCCTGCCCGTCACTGCACCCCAGCCTGGGGCAAGTCAGAAAATGGAGACCCTTGGAGATGAGGATCCGGACTCTCGGGGGCTGGTCCCAGTGCGCTAGGTTATTCTATCTGGACCTCCCCCTCTCAGCCGCGGCGGTCCTGGCCTGGATTTACTTCCTTCCCCGCCCAGAACAGAAGCTGACTTCAGCCCGAGTGGGCTGGCCTTTGGCAAGGGCGTGGGTGTGAATGAGCAACTCTTCTAAGAATCTCTGAAGGTTATTTTCTTTTCAGTGGCTTGGGGGCAGGGAGTTAGAGAGCTTAATAGATGAAGATGAAGAAAATGCTGAACCCTACCCTTTTATAACTGATATTTCGCATTAATGAAAAGCGAGTATTTCTGAGGTCATCACAACTGCACCCCCGCCCCCCCAAGCCCTTGCAAGTGCCTAAGAAATTGCCTCTGAAGAATTCCCACCCACCCCCTCCATTATCAGCTCCCTAACATCTTACAAAGTCTTATCAACAGGAATATTAATATTATTTTCAGTATCAGAAAAAAACCAGTTGAGCAGCACAGGCAAAAATATATCTGCACTACGTTTCTGTCGTTGCCAAAAATATACACATCTTCTTTTCTTTATTTAAAAAAAAAACCCAAAACCAACAACAAAAACCCAAACAGAAACACACACACATGCACGCACCCACACGCACGCACGCGCACACACACAGAAATCCACACATGCAAAAAGACTGACTAGACTTGGGCATCAGGGAGCCTGGCCACGCTGCTCCCGGCTCCCCCCCAGTGCACGCCAAGGCAGACACAAGCTTCCACCTCGCCCCCCTCCTGGCGGTCCTACGGCCCTCAGCCTGGGCCACTACTAAAGGCTCTGGGCAGGTGGGGACTCTTTAGGTGAGAATTACCAACTAAACCCGGCGGAGGGGGCGGATAGCTGGTGGGTGAAGGGACAGTTGTTGGGTCAGCGTAAGCTTAAGTCTCCCCTGATTGGTGGGGGTGGGGGCGCAGGGAGGCCGGCCCGCTAATTTGGGAAGGGAGGTTTATCACTAAAAGAAGTGGCACTTCCCCCCCTTGCTCCGTCCCCAAGTCCCCCAATCCCTGGGACTCCCCTTGTGCCCGGAAGCAGGACCAACTGTCGGGGGCGGGGGGGGGCATGGGAAGGGGAGAGCTGAGGGGGCCCGGAGACCACGTGGAGTCTGGGGGAGGAAAGGCAGGACATTACCCTGATTCAAAGCCCCCAGCCCCCAGGCACTCTCCAATATTGGAGGACGGTTCTGGTGTTCCTTAACTGGCCCCAGAAAGGGACCGAAGTTGGTGAGGTGAGAGGGTGCAGACAAGAGCTGGGAGCGCGCCTCTGCTACTGCCTCATCTGAGCATGCTCCGGTCCCTTCCCTCAGCTGCCCGGGGTCCAGGGGGAGACAGACAGACAGACACGCACACGCACACACACGTACACGCCGCACACACGCTCTCTGAGTCAGGCAGCTCCATCTCCCCGCCCTCGGCACTCCTAAACCCAATAGTGCAAACAAGGGGCGGGGCACCGAGGGGGCTGGGCCGCCCTCCCCCGCCCTCCCCCAGCCCTTCGCTGGGGCCCACCCTCAGAGGTAGGGAGGCTTGGGCCGAATCTGATGCCACCCTGCCCCCTCCTCAGCGCCCTGGCCTGCGGGCTTTTACAAGCTCAGCTTGTGACCCTTGGAGGGGACAGGGGAAGGGGCCCAGTGACAAACAGTCTAAGGGAGCCCTCTTGCCATCTGCTCACGTTGGGAAGAAACTGCAGGTCAAGTAGGGCCACACCCCTTCTTCCATAAAAGACTTCCGTGGTGCAGGGGCAGGCCCAGGGCCTAGCCCCCCACTTCTCCCACTCAAGTGCTGATCCGTTTTACGTGGCGGGTTCAACCAACCCCCCACTTAGGCCATGGCCCACTTTGCTCCCCGGGGGACCTCAAAAACATTCGCTTAGGGTGGGAACTCCTGAGCAGGCTGGGAGCCTGTCCCCCCTCTGAGCCACTCACAAAGGGGCCAGCGCAGAGGCGGAGGGGGGCCAGGTGGAAGGGCGCCCCGCTCGGTCTCAGTTCTAGGCACCAGGAGCACCCCACACTCCCCGGGCCGGGCCACGGCATATGCTCTGGGCCAGGGCTCTCCAGTGTCTGGATGCGGGTTCCCTGCTCCAGGGTGGGACCCCTCAGGCCAGGATCTGCCCCTCCACTTGGGGGGGGTCTGCAGGGGCGTGGGTGGAGTTAGCCTTTTTCCTGGTTGGCTGAGGTTCCTTTGTCAGCGGTCTGGAAAAAGAGGATGGGAGGCTGGGGGTTTGGGAGGTGTCAGATCCTAACACCCAGTTGAGAATAGCTTCCTGGGTCAAGAAAGCCGATGTGGGGCAGTGAGGGTCTGTGCTCTGGGACACTAGGGTCAACGTGTGTGTGTGCTGGCGGTGCAGGGGGGCAGCTAGGCAGGCGTGTGCCAGTCAAAGCAGCACCCAGGCTCTAGCCCTTTGCCCTCAGGAGGAGGGAGGGCCTTTCCTGAAATGGCCCAACCAGAGCATCACCTTTTTCTAAATGGTCCAATCAGAGAGGAAACAGCCTTTTCTAATTGGTCTTCCCAGAGGAACACTATTTTCTACTTAGTTCTTTTGCTATTAGCCCATGTGCAGAGTGGATCTTTCTCGGACCTGCGGTGGGGGTGGGCGGAGGGCACCTATGTGCTGGCAGAGGCCCTGGGGTCTACAGCTGGGCACTCTGCTGACCCAGGGGTCACTTTCTTCCTCCTTCTGATGACGCATCTGCTAATGTACCTTCTAATGCTCCACCTCTGCCCATCCAGGAAAAGGGAGACAGGCCGGCCTGTCTTACTCACCCCTCCTTTGGGGCCACTGCCACTGCCGTCCGCCCCCGACAGGCTGAGGAAGGGGTTGGTCTGGGCAGTGAGGACTGGAGGTCCGCCTGCTGCTGCTACCGCTGCGGCAGCAGCTGCTGCGGCCATGAGACTTGTGTTGTTGCCGAGGGAGGGAGCCACCAGGGCTCCGGCGGGCAGCAGAGGTGGGGCAGATGCTGTGGGCAGCAGGCTGGGGGTGCCCGCGGACAGCAGCGGGGTGGAGCTTCCGGCCAGCAGGCTGGCCATGGGCAGCTGGGAGCCCCCGGCCATCTGCAGCCGCTGCAGCTCCCGCTTCTGCTGGATCTGCTGGATCATCTGGTAGACAACAGTCTGGTGTTCCTGCAAGGGGGCCAGATTGCTGGCTGGCCAGTGGTCCCAGGGTCATCTTGCCCTGCTTGGCCTGGGCCCCATCCCATCACCCTAGGGCCACGAGGCAAGAGACCCGGGAGATGGTCAAGGCTCCATCTTTAACTCCCCACTCTGTGCCTCAGTGTCCCATCTGGACAAGAACTGGGTTGCACACCATCAGTGTGTGTCAGCCTGGGGGGGGACCAGCAGCCAAGAGCAGGAGGTTTAACATCCCGGGCCCCACCCCCTCCCCTAAATCAATCCCTCAGTTGCTATGACAACCTCAAAGGTCCCCAGGGGTGGTATGACCTCAAGGTGAAAAACACTATACTTGGTCAATAGTTTTCAGCTTCCTTCTTTTTTGTCCGTTTGTTTTTGTCACTGAAAATTCCTTTACTTTTACTTTCAAAAGGCAGCAAAGTTCTTGCTGTGGATGCAGGATTTTTTTTTTTCACTTTTTTGGACCGCACCTACAGCATAGGGGTCCAAGAGAAGCTACAGCTGCTGGCCTAGGCCACAGCCACAGCAACACGGGATCCAAGCTGCATCTGCGACCTACACCACAGCCCTTGGCAACGCCGGATCCTTAACCCACTGAGTGAAGCCTGGGATTGAACCTGCAACCTCATGTATACTAGTTGGGTTTGTTACCGCTGAGCCACAATGGGAACTTCCAGGACGAAGGCTGGATCCCAGGCCTGGCACAGTGGGTTAAAGGATCCGGTGTTGCCACAGCTGCAGTGTAGGTTGCAACTGAAGCTCAGATCTGAACCCCGGTCAGGAACTCTGTATGCCGCCGGATGGCCAAAAAATGAAGAAGAAAAAAAAAATAGGCAGAGCATTTTTAGTGCTCCAAACCCCAAAATAATTTATCAGGGCTTATAGTAAATCTTGCTGTTCCTCTTTCTGCCATCGGGCCTCTGTAGGTAACCAAATGAGCTGGCTTCTGTATCCTGATATTTCTTATATGAAAATGAATATTTTTCTCTTTTTTCAACTCCCTTCTTTTTATAAGGCAGAATTCCTCTTCTCCAAAGGAAATCAGCACACAAGAAAGACCCCAAAGGGGAATGTTTATGGTTGAGGGGGTGTCTGCCACCTGCTTAGCCACCTCTCAACACAGACCCTGAAGCTCCTGGCACTTAAGAGCCTTGGGGCTGGAATCGGAAATACTCCGTAAGTAACTGGGGATTCACCGCCCTCCAGACCCTCTCACTAGGGAAGTGACCTGGGGCCCCTACAGCAACTCTTCCCCAGTGGCCGGGGAACAACCCTCATCCCCTTTGCCCCCACAGTCTCCACAGGGGCCAGGCCCCGCCCCGCTGGGATGGGCAGAGCTGGAGGAGGGGCGGGGCCCGGGAGGGGAGAGGCGGGGCCCGGGAAGGGAGGGGCGGGGCGGGGTCCAGGAAAAGAGGGGAGGGGCGGGGCCCGGGAAGGGAGGGGAGGGGCGTTACCGGGGTCAGCTGTGGGGAGGCCAGGAGCTGCTGGAGCTGCTGGAGCTGCTGCTCTTGCTGCTGCAGGAGGTGTCTCTGCTGCTCGGTTAGGCTGAGGCAGGGGGACAGAACACAGACCATGGGAAGGGACAGGGCCACACTACTCGCCCACCCCGAGCCTCCCTCATACCCAGGGGGAGAGAAGCAGGGACGAAGGCTCTTAGAGAGAAACAGACTGAGCCCTGAGAGGACAGCGGGAGGGAAACACACTGGATGGAAGAAATTTCCCAGAGGGAAAACCTAGCCTGACTACAAAAAGTCAACTGACGTTTCTGTCCCTGGAGACCTGCCATCCAGAGGGCGCTACCATCCAACAGCTAGGGAGCACCGGGGGCCAGGAGGTGACGGGATTCCACAACCCGCTAAGACCAGAGGACAGCTTTCCTTTGGGGGAACTGTGGGTGTTTGGGGGAGTCCATCCCAGAGCCAGCCTCCCCGTTCCCTTCCCCAGGCTGAGCTCTCCCTCACCTGTTGAGACAACCTGGCAGCTGCAGCGTGGGGGCCCCGCCAGCCTGGCTCAATCCCGCAGGGTTGGGGGCGGCAGCCCCATTCAACCCCCCCAGGAGCCCATTGAGGGGCAGGGCCCCGCTGCCCGCCAGCCCCCCCAACAGCCCCTCAGCCATGGGCATAGCCCCCAGCCCCGCTGCCCCGGGTGCCCGGCCCAGCCCGTTCTGCGGCTGGGGAGGGAGCGGGGCAGGGGCCCCAGGCAGGGCCAGGGGCAGAGTAGCAGGGCTCTGCTGGAGCAGGGGCAGCGGTGGGGGCGTGCTGTGGAAGGACAGCGACGAGCTGCTGCGGCTTGGGCAGCCTGAGTGTGGGTCCTGGGGAGGGAGGGGGAAGGGAGGGGTCAGAGGGGCAGGGGGCCAGCAGGACCTTTCTGGCCCCCGGCCCAGTACCCATCAGCATTCTCACAGAGCACAGCCACCCCCACCTTACCCCCAGGCAGAGCCACCCAGGAGGAAGAAGTAAGGCTCAGGGATAAAGGCTAAGAATCCAAATAGCCTTCACAAATCACGGTCACAAATCACTTCCTGGGGGCCCAGCACCCCTCATGATGCTTGTTCAATACTAAACAGTGATGACGTCGGTAGTGACCATCTCGTGAACCAGACCCAGGGTTCAACGCTTGACCTGTACTAGCTGGTTACTGCTGCTGCGTGTGTGTGTGTGGGGGGGGGGTGGGGGGCTTGCCACCCCCAAGGCATGTAGAAGTTCCTGGGCCAGGGGTGACCCAAGCCGCTGCAGTGACAATGTTGGATCCTGAACCTGCTGCCCCATAGGAGAACTCTTTGTTACTTCTGTTTTATGGGTGAAACCACTGGTTTCTAGACAGGCTAAGAAACTCTGCAAGCAGCTGGAGTGAAAGACTTGGGCTCAAGTTCCATGTCCACAATGCAATGGCTTGGGTGGCTTCTCTGTTTCAGTTTCCTGACTCACAACTTGGGGGTAATAGTATCTATTCCATAAAGTTATTGTGAAGACTTAACACGCCAACACTTTAAAAGTCTCAGCCCCAGACATGACCAAGGGCAAGTATGCAATTAACGTTAGTTATTATTATGATTATTATTGCCCAAGTCACACAGTTAGTAAGTGGGAGGGAAAACAAGAACTCAGTTTGTTTGATTTCGATAACAACCACAACATAACAATAGCACGTGCTACCCCAACCACTGCCAATGACACAGGGATTAACTTGTGTGCAGCTATTATGAACTGTAATAAACTCTTCGCAAATACTTCTCAAGGAAACCTTTCCTAGCTGCCTTATATCCAGAGAAGAATCTGACTTCATTCTTTCTTATGGTCCTCAAACTATTTCCAACTTAGCACTTCCCCGGTTTGTAATTATTGATTTTCTTGGATGGAGCCTATCTTCAGGAGCCGGACTGTGTCCGTTTTGCTGATTACTTAGCCAGTGGCCCTAAGTAGGCACCTTGTAATTATTACTTATTTAAAGAAGGAATGAATGGATCAGTGGACCATTACTCAACCAATCACTTCACTGCTCAGCTTCCAACAGCTGCCAAGGTGGAGATGGGACTAGGAGGCCCTTGCACCTCCCCCCTCCTGCCCGCCTCTGGTGCCCCTTCCCGTGGCGCCCACCTCGGAAGACGTGGACAGTGAGTTGTCCAGGCCCAGACTGTTCTTCCCTGGGGGGCTCTTGCTGGTGCTCAAGGAATCGCTGCTGCCGGCTGAGGGAGGGGAATCGGGGAAGGTGGTCAGGGGCTGAAGTCAGGGCCAGTTCCGACTGCACAGCAGAGAGTTCCCACACCGGGGCTGGGCGGGATCCCCTTACCTTGGGGAGGCAGGCCATAGGGCCCAGGGACAGGGCCGTTGGCGGCAGGCAGGGCGGCAGGCAGGGCGGCGAAGGGCACAGAGAGTTGCACGTTGAGAATCTGCAGCCGCTCCTTCTTGGCCGTAAGGCTTAGGATCTGCTCCTGAAGCCGCTGGTTTTCCTTCTGCAGCGCGTGCAGCGCCTTCAGCATCTCCACGACTGCAGGCAGAAGGCGAGAGCGCCTGAGCCCCGCCGGCCTGGGGAGGCGGGGCGAAGCCGGGGGCGGGGAAAGGGGCGGGACCGTGAGGGCGGGGCCTGGCGGAGAAAATCAGACTGAGACCTAGAAGAGGAGGCGCCGGCTAGCGAAGGACTCAGGTGAGTCCTGGGGAACCTGGGGTGTGAGGGCCAGGGGTGGGACCTGAGGCTCGGGGTGGAGGCCTAGTGTTTGGGAGGGAAGGGGCGGGAGGAAGTTGGGGCTTAGTAAACTAAGGGCCTGCAGCTTGAGGGCCAAAAGCTGGGCGAAGAGGGGGCGGGGCCAGGGAGGGTTAAAGGTAAGGCCAGGGGCTGGCCAGAGTTAAGACGAGGACCCGGCCGAGGGCGGGACTTTAGAGACATTTGGGGACCTCGGGGAGAACGGTGGCCGAGTCTGGGGGTCCTAGTACAGGTCCCCCAGCCCGACGTCACCCCTCCTCACTGTTGACGCCGGCCTCGCCGTCGCCCTGCTTCTCCAGCAGCTGTTCCATGTTAGTTGTTCCGGGGGCCGCTGGGTCCAATTGGCCGCCCCCACAGGGTGCGGACGCTGTCTGGTCGAAGAGTGCCGGGAGGCTGCTGATGGGGGACCTGGGGTCGGAAGGGAAACCGGGCTCAGACTTACCTCACTCCCCCTTTCCAGTCTCCCTGTCCCCCTCCTCCCGCCTCAGGGGTTTCAGTCATTCCCTCTGGATCCCGCCCTCTACCCACGCCGCCTCTCCCCCCTCCTCTCCTTTCTTAAGGCCCCTCCGCCCCGCTCCCAGCCCCTCCCCCAAGCCACCACCCCCTCCCTCACATGGAAGACAGACTCTCCTGAGGGGAGGTCCCCCGACACCGGAAGCTGCAGTCCTCCAGGTCTGGCTCTTGGAAGGAGAAGGGGGGCAGAGATCAGAGAGGAAGGGATGCCATCGGCTTCACAGTCCCCGCCTGGGAAGTGGGTGCGGGATCTGGGACCTTACCGCACACCTCTTTCCCCAGGATCTCCTGACTCCAGACTGGCCGCTCTAGTGCTTAAGGCGCTGGGAGCCCTGGCTTGGAAACCCAGCCCCTTGGGAGGCAAAGCCATGAGATCTCATCTCTTCCCCTTTCCCTAGGCAGAGAGGCTCCCACTGACAGACTACTGTCAGGCAGCCTGCCCAACTTCTCTCCTGGAAGAAAACTTGTAACTTCGAAGTTATAGAAATTTGGGGCCTAGACGGTCCTGGGTTGAACTGGGACCTGATACCTGCCTGCCGTGTGATCATGGGCTTGAAACTAACCTCTCTGAAATGATTCTTACGATGACTAAAGTAAGGTAATAAATGTAAAGGGTTAAGTTGAATGGTTTAGCTGCCATGCAGCAAGCCCTTAATTATTGTAGCTGTTATATAATGTTTTGTATGAATTTTATATAAACTCACAAATTAGACGGCAGAATCCATTGTTGGGTCACAAAATTCCAATTTGGATTTTGGAAAATAAAGTCATCTACTCTGCAGGGCCCTTAACTCTGGAATCAGAGTTGGTCCCTTTAAGGCTTACCTGAACTGGTAAGCCCCGCCCCCAGCCAGCCAGGTGGTATCTCTGCACCAATCAGCTCTCTGGGCCTGGGTTGACTCTCCAGGGAGAGGGCGGGGGCGTCTGTGACCCACCCCCTTAACTCCTCAATACCCAGAGAGCGGACCGCCCACCTGGTGCTGAGCCCAGGAACTACGAGGCCAGTGGGGAGCTGTGCTACAGCAGTAAGAGAACTAGGCTTGGAGCCACGGTGCCAGAATTTCAGCTGCGGCTCTGCCTTTCTCTACTTCAACTGGTTTGGACATGTCATTCATCTCTTTGCCTTTTTCTTCTGAGAGATGCAGTAGTAGAGAGATGCAGTAGTAGTAATCCTGCCCCCTCCTGCCATGCCCCCCCACCCCCCATGGGGTTTTAATGTGAAAGTAGACCCTGGTTTGTTGTGTGTGGCATTTTTTTTTTTTTTTTTACAGGTGGGCAATGGCCAGAGGGAGGGGGCAGCTAGAAAGCCTCCCCATCCTTCCTGGGTGACAAGCAGGTGACAGGCGCCCCTAAGGCCTTTGGGAAGAAAGGGAATGGGGTCAGAGACTTCACATACCTGTGTGGCTGCTCTCGGCTTGGCTGAGGAGGGGGTTAACGACACCCATGGGGGTTCCAAAGATGTGGGTAGAAGGGAGGCTAAAGGTAGAGCCAGCCAGAGAAAACACCTGAGGGAAAGGAGGTAGAGTCCAGCCTGGTGGTTATTCTTGGATCTAGAGCACAACTGTGTGCACCGGGGTGGAGGGGACCAGGTGTGCTGGGGAGGAGAGAGGACCAGAGAGAGGGAGAAGTTCTGGTGGTGATCAAGCCCAATCTCTCAAATTCCCATGGAAAGCTGGGGTCCTCGGCAGGCTGTCCCCCACCTGCCCAGGGATGGAGGAGCCCAGGAGTAAGGCCTCACCTGAGTGGTGGAGATAGAAGCAGAGGAGGAGGGGAGGGTGCTGGTGAATGGGGAGCGGCTGAGGCGGGGCAGGGCCGAGGTCCCCGGGGGCCCCAGAAGGCTGGAGGAGAGGGGGGTGCTGCAGACAGCCCGCAGCATTCCGCCACCATGGGAGATGGGGTCCTTATTACTGGTGTAGATGCCTACAGGCACAAGAAGGACACAGAAGGAAGCTTACGGTCACCACTCCTCCAGGCCCCTGCTCAGTCGCTGGCCAGGACAGCCTCTCCCCAAGAAGGATATTCCGCGGGATCTGGCCACACTCCAGTCTAACGCTCTTGCTGCAAAGATGTCACTTCTTGCCTTGGTGACATCTGCTTAACATGCCTGCTTATTCGACCGCCCTGCCCAGGCCTGGAGAATTCCCATGGTTTCAACTAAAACTTGGTAAGTCCTATGGGCAGGCTAACCCCATCTCTCCCTCTACAACCATGCAGGAGCTAGGTATGGGGCAGTGTCTCAGCGGTGACCGTCACCCTCATCTTTTGTCCTTTGCAGCAGTTTCTATGACATTTCCTTCTAACTGCGTCTTTATGCCTCTGCTCCCCCATTAGACTGGCTGGGCCCTGGGACACCCTCTATCCCCAAGGGTCACTAACCTGCCCCCAGCAGGGGGGACTCCAGGCTCAGGCTGGGCAGGCTCCCGGAAGGCCCAAAGGTGCGGGAGGCCAGACCACCCAGGCCAGAGCTGACCAGGGAACCTCCGGAGAAGGGTGAGGCAGCAGTGGCGGTAAAGCCAGCCAGCTGGGCACCAGGCAGGGAGGGAAGAGCCGGGCCCCCAGCGCCCTCCTTGTTGCGGCTGCCCTTGGGACGGCCTGGCCCGTGCCGGCTTCTCTTGCTGGCTTTGTGCTTCTTCTCCTTCAGGCCTGTCTCGAGGGTCTCCTCGGCAGGCACGGGGGCGGCGCTCAGTGTGGGCATCCGCTTGTGGGGGCCTGTGGAGGCCCCGGACCCCGAGACGTGGGGAGACTTATAGTCCCCAGGGGACGGAGCCCGGGCCCGGCCCGAGCTGGACGTGGTGGTGGAGAAGCGCATGATGGGCCCGAAGCCAGAGAACACCACCTTCTGCTCAAAGAGGTCAGCCTTGGGGGGCTCAGGGGCTGAGGGAGAGGGAGGGGCCGAGGGGGGAGGGGCGGTGGGCTTGGAGTACTTGTCTTCCTCCGGCTGCTCCAGCTTGGGGAAGGCAGAGAAGTCAGGCGAGTTCTGCAGGGACGAAACTGCAGAGGGGGGAGACAGAATTACAGCCAGACTCCAGAGCCCCGCCTCCCTCCCACTCTCGGTGCGCACTGGGCCTAGGATGGGGAGGCTGGGTTTCCGGTCCGGCTGTCACCTTCCCTGTGTCCTGGGATGAGGGGGCCCCACTCCCGAAGCTTCCCCACCTGTGATAAATAAAGTGAGAAGAGAACTGCGCCCACCCTACTGTCCTCACTGGGTGACTACAGCTGGTGCCTGAGGAACGACACCTGACAGCACTTGGGCTAGGGATAAAGGACACTGTTCCGGGGTTGGAGAGGCGGGCCCTGGGGGGGAGGGGACCTCCCCCATCCTGAACTGAACCGATTTAAGAAGCAAATGAGATGCAAACCGACACGCCAAGGCCCTTGCTAGGACAGTTCAGGGCCCAAGACTTCCCAGCTCCCACACTCACCTGCAGGCTGGAAGGGCCCCCCGGAGGAGGAGGAAGAGGAGGAGGAAGAAGAGGAGGAGGAGGCAGACGTAAAGCTGCTGACAGCTTTCCCACTGCTCAGCTTCTTCCCCTTGTGACTCAGGCTATGGCTGGAAGACTTTTTCCCCTTTGAGTCCCTGCTGCTTTCAGGAGTCTCCTGAGTGCCAGCCTCGTGGTGGGAGGTGGAGGAAGCCGAGGAGGAGACCTGAGGGAGGGAGGAGAGAGGAAGGCTCAAGGCCAGCTTCCGGGGCCGGGGCTCACCCGGAGCTGGACGTGGAGCGGAGGACACAGGACCTAGGGCTCTACCGGAGAGCCCAGAGTTGGCCTGAGGAAGGACTTCCGGGCAAGGAGATAGTGGCGGGAGCGCCTGGACCAGGGGGATGAGGAGGCAGCTCTGTGACTTCTGGGGAGCTCTGAACCCCCAAAGCTGGCCGTCCTTCACCTTAGGCAGGGGAGACATGAAAAGCGCCCCAGAGTCTGTACTGATGTTACGTATCCTCAGTCATTGCAAAGATACTTAGGCCCAAGAGGGCTGGACTCGTGTGGGGAAGCGGTGCACGCCAAGAGGGACTCCAGGGAGAATGGGTGGCCTTGGCCCCATTCTCGGGCCTTCCAGTAGCCACCACTCCCTCCCTGCTCACCCCCAGCTGCAGCCACTTGGCAGACACCCTGCTCTCTGGCCACTCCATGCCCTTCCCTTCCTAGACAACCTGCGCTTCGGTGCCCAGCCCTCTGAGCCCTCTGCTGGGAGAGCCTGTCCCTCCTCTTCCTGGGAAATGTCTCACTCTTCAAAACCCAGCTCAGAAGCCCCTCTTCTGTGAAGTCATCCTATAGCTACCCAGGGTGGAACAAATCATTGTGTCTTTTCTCTCTCTTTTTTTGGTTTTCAGGGCCGAACCCACAGCATATGGAGGTTCCCAGGCTAGGAGCTGAATTGGAGCTGCAGCCACTGGCCTATGCCACTGCCACAGCAACTTGGGATCCAAGGTGCATCTGTGATCTATACAACACACGGCAATGCCGGATCCCCAAACCACTGAGCGAGGCCAGGGATCAAACCTGTATCCTCATGGATAGTCAGATTTGTTTCCGCTGTGCCACAACGGGAACTCCCTGTCCTCTTATTTCCAGGACACAGCAGCCACGTCAGCAGTTACCACGTTGTCCTGAGATATGCCGCCCCGCGTCCGAGGCGGCAGGACAGTGGTTGGAAAAGCATCGGCTCCACGGTCTGTGAGCCTGGCGGGCTTGACCGCTGTGCCATGTGGTGTGGTCTCTCAACCTCACCAAACTCCAGTAACCTTATTGGGCTAATTATGCCTATTTGGAGAGCTACGAGGAACCTAATGTCAGATACACAGTAGAGGGTGGATAATGCTGAGGATTCTGATGGTGGTGGCCACTAGTGATACACCGTGGAGACAGTGTTGTCTGGGTGGTTAAGAGAATAGGCCTTCAAGCCGGACTGCCTGGCTTCAAATCTTGACTCCCTTACCCACTAGCTGTGTGCTTTTAGGCAAATTACTTAACCTCTCTGTGCCTTGTTTTCTTCATTTATTAAATGGGGTTAATAAGATACCTATCTCATTAGGTTATTTTCAGGATTAAATAAGCAAATCTCTACACATCCCCTGCCTCCCCGTTCCAGAAGGGAGCCCGGCATGTGGTAGGTTAGGACTCTACGTTACTGCCAGGGCTGGCTTCTCCTCCTGGTGGTATTCAGGTATTCAGTACATGAACACATGCCGGAGGAGGGAGGATGGAGAGGAGAACGAGAGACACCCTGTGCTGCCCCTTCCTGGGCGGGGCCCTGGTCTCTGTCTTTTTCTTTGTTCTTTTCAACAGCTGGAGTTCTGAAGGGAGCCAGATGTGGTTCTAAGAGCAAGGGGGGGGCCTGGGGGAGGGGTTGCTGAAATGCCCGGGTGGGTGGAGGGGGATGGGCAGAATGCTCTGACACATCCAAAAGGATGCCTGGCCACAGGGGGTAACTTCTAGATCTCTGGCTCTCTCTTTCCACCTGCCTGCAAGCCCCTGGGACAGGCCAGTGGGCACAGATGATGAGCTTTTCCAAGTGAGCCTGGGCAGCAGGGCGGGGAGCAGGTTACTGGGGCAGTTTCCACAGCAACATCACCCTGGAAACCTGACACCTGAGCCTCCTGCTAAGATGCCCAGAGCTTTGCCAACCTCCCGAGACCAGTGGAGGTGAATGGGGCAATAGCGGCCGACAAGAGGAAGCAGTGTCTCCAGGCCCCTGTTCTCCTTCCATGGGGAGGGCGGGCTGGAAAGAGAGGCAGCAAGGGCTGCTCTGGCTTGGATTAGCGACTCTCTGGCCTCGACTTATTCAGATGCTGCCTGTTTGTGGGGTCAGGCCTGGCATGCCATGCCCCTACGGGGAAGGTGGGATGAGGAGGGGTTTCAGGGTGTGCTCCACAGGCCTGGCCCGCAAGCCACCATGGGCCGTACTTTTCAGTCCTTTCAACCTGCATGGACTGGGCTTTTGGTTCGCCGACAGACTCTGAGCAGCTTCCTGATGCGGGAGACGGGTGAGAGTGAAGGGGTGCTCTCTGCCTATCTCTGGGGAAATGGGCCCCAGAAACTCGGAGAACCAGCCTGGGACCTGTAGGCAAGAGCCCGGTGCTGAGGCCCTCTGTCTGGACAGAGGCAGATGTGAACATCTAGCAGCGAGCAGGCAGGGTGGTACCCACGCCCCTCCTGGTTGGTCAGTGACAGGTGCGGCTGAGGAGACCAGATCGGGGCACCTCAAGCTGCGGGGTGTTCCCAGGGGTGCTTACTCAGACCCTCACAGCGCGCCTCCCTCCCGCTGCTGCGGCCATCCCTCCTGGATGCAGGCGGCAGTACCTTGTCAGCAGTGGGGACCACAGACGGGGTGAGGATGCTGGAGGGTGACTCAGGCCGCTTCTTGTGCTTCTGTTTAAGGCGTTCTTTGTCCTTTCGACTCTGGGGAGGAAGAAATGACCGGACGCTGGTGTTGGGGCACAATCTGGGTGAGGATAAATGTGACACACACGTCTGGGGAATGGAGTTCTCTCAGCGATGAGGCTCGGCGGGTGCCAGGTCCCCCTAAGGGGGGACCGGGGGACTCTGGCTGGACAGGAGTGGCTCAGGCAGGTTCCTCTGAGAGTCAACAGCCCCTCCCCCTCATCCTCCCTGCCTGTTAAAAACAGCCTGTCCCACTCTCACGCCAGTGACAGAGCAGCACACGCGTGAGCATACACCTGCAAGGGTGTCCCCCGGGGAGAGAGAGCTGTGCGGAAGGAATCAGAGCCAGGCACACAGTGACAGGTGGCAAGAGCGGACACAGGCATGTACACTTATGAACTGGGCTGACACGTGGCCAGACTGTGGTGATGTGTGCAGATGTACAGGGACACTGTCACGTCATGGGCAGGACACAGAGGAACCACACAGATCCAAAGAACCCAGCGAAGCCAGGCCTTCCCCTCGCCCTCCATGACCCTCACGTGTCACTTCCTCAGTCCCCTCTTGGGCTCTCAGGGGCCTCAGAGGAAGGAAGGAAGGGGGCAAGCGCTAAGGCTTCGGGGACACCTGTGGTATCGCCTGAAAGCAGCAGGTGTGTGAGCGTGGGCAGGGAAGGCAGAGGGAGAAGACTGCTACCTTCTTCTGGCCCCTTTCGTGGTGGGAAGGGTGCTTCTCCTGCTGGGTGGACGGCGAGGTGGACCGGCTCCTCCGGCCGGCGATGAAGCCACTGCCACCTCCTCCGGTGCCACCACCCCCTCCTCCTGCTGCTCCTCCGCTGCCCCCCCCGCTGGTATGCCGGGACGTCTTCTGGGGAGAGAATCCAGAGGAATTGCCCAGCCCTCCTCTCACCAGCTTAGGGAAAGGTTCCCGAGGTGATCCTGGGGGCCAGCCCCCCTGCCCCCCAGCCACTGTCACTAAGAGGACCATGTATCCTTAATGCTACTCTGCTCAACAGAAAGACATCCCTGCCCGAAATCCTAGAGCTTCCCCAACTGGCTGATCCAGTGCACGGATTCAGCAACTGAGGCCCCAAAGAGGCAGGGGCATCTTGGTCCCCACAAGGCATGGATGAAGGCAGCCTCGGGCCTGGGTCTTACCCTCCACCCACCTCTTTCCACGGTGCCTTCTTGGCTCCTCTCAGGCCCTGCTCCACAGCCCATCTCCGCCTCCTTCCATGGGGTGGGCGATGTGGGGGGGCCTCATGGGGGCCCCTGCCCCCCTGCACTCCATACCCCATCCTCCCCTCCACACCCTTTGCTCTAGCTGTCACCTTTCTCCTTTGTCCCTGGCCGCCCACCAAATACAGTAGTTCCTTTTGTCCCAAAGGACCTGCTTCTCTTAAGAAGGAGGTAAGCAGGCATTCCCGTCGTGGCTCAGTGGTTAACGAATCCGACTAGGAACTATGAGGCTACAGGTTCAATCCCTGGCCTTGCTCAGTGGGTTAAGGATCCAGCATTGCCGTGAGCTGTGGTGTAGGTTGCAGACGCGGCTCGGATCCCGCGTTGCTGTGGCTGTGGTGACACCGGCAGCTACAGCTCCTGTTAAACCCCTAGCCTGGAAACCTCCATATGCCCCAGGAGCGACCCTAGATAAGGCAAAAAGACAAAAAAAAAAAAATAAAGGAGGTAAGTAAACATCCATAAGGAAAGCCCAAACAGGAGTTCTTGCTATGGCTCAGCGGTAATGAACCCAACTAGTATCCATGAGGATGCAGGCTCGATCCCCTAGCTTTGCTCAGTGGGTTAAGGATCCGGCATCGCCATGAGCTGCGGTATAAGTTGCAGATGCAGCTTGGATCCCAAGTTGCTGTGGCTGTGGTGTAGGCTGGCAGCTACAGCTTCAATTAGAACCCTAGCCTGGGAACTTCCACATGCCAAGGGTGCAGCCCTAAAAAGACGAAGGAAGGAAGGAAGGAAGGAAGGAAGGAAGGAGGTGGGGAAGGGGGGAAGGGAGGAAGGAAGGAAGGAAGGAAGGAAGGAAGGAAGGAGGTGGGGAAGGGGGGAAGGGAGGAAGGGAGGAAGGGAGGTTGGGAGGAAGAAAGAAAAACCCAAACAACCCTCATGCTGCCATTCCTCCCGCTCAGGGACTTGGACTGCCCCCTACCTGGTCTGATGGCTTTACCTGTCCTAGACTAGCAGCTGTTCTAAGGTCACCCAGTACCTCCCAACTGTCAAATTCAAGGACTAATTTCAGGCCTTGTCTGACCCAGTCGCTCCCTAGCAGTGGGCACTGCTCCTACCCTGCAGAGATCCAGACTCCCCTCTTCATGGCTCTCTTCACCCTACCCTGAGCCACCCTACCCTGGGGGGCCCGGGGGAGTCCAGTCCCAACCTTATATACCTGGGACTGCCACGACTACCCTGCCTGGGGACCTCACAGCCACCAAACCTGAACATCCCCACTCGGCAGCACCTATAAACCAAATCGAGCTCTCTTGTCAATATCAAACCCTGAACCAAGGTGACCTCATGACGTAAGATCCAAACCAGGACACTTCTGAAAATGAAAGGGGGAGCTATCAAAGATTTACACCAGGGCAACGGGCACGAACTGGGACTCTCCGGGGCAGACCGGGCACATGCTAGCTCTACAGAAGCCCGCTGCACACCTGTTCACAGCACCTCAGGTACTCAGGCCCCATCCAGCCAGCACTAACAGCCTGTACCCTAGGTGCCACCCTCGACTCCTCCTTCTCAGCCACCCCTTCGTGCAGGCAAGTCCACCTAGAAATGGTTCTAGAGTCCAGCCGCATCGCCCCCCCCAACCCCCAGCTGTCTCCCAGCTGCCAGCCTTGGCTCTTTGGATCCCGCTTCACAGTGGCTGCCAGGGTAATCTTCCTAAAAACAAATCTGATCATGTTACCCTCTTGCTTATGGGCAGCCTTACGAGCCTGTGGCCTGGGGGTGAGGTCCAAGCTGCTTTCCAAGTCAGGCCACAGCATACCTCTCCAGGACACCCCACAGCTTCTGGAACAGCTATCTCTCTCCACAAACATGAGTTAGCACCCCTTCTCCTGACTCTCCTGGGGGCACTGAACCTGGGCTAGAAGTAAGTTCAGCTGGGACCGTGCCTGAGGGTTTTTTTTCTTTTTTCTTTTTAGTGCTGCACTCACAGCATATAGAAGTTCCCAGGCTAGGGGTCAAATTGGAGCTACAGCTGCCAGCCTACACTACAGCCACGACCACGCCAGATCTGAGCCTCATCTGCGACCTACACCACAGCTCACAGCAATGCTGGATCCTTAGCCCAATGAGCGGGGCCAGGGATTGAACCCACATCCTCCTGGATACCGGTCGGATTTGTAACCTGCTGAGCCACAACGGGAGCTCCTGCCTGAGCGTTTTCATCTGATCTCTTGCCTTGTCCCTAACAAACACCCTGTTCTGCTGCTCTTTCTCATCTCAGGATTTTGTCCAAACCAAGCCCTCTGCCTGGGATCCCTTTCTCTCTGTCTTTGCTTGGCAGGCTCCCAAGGAGCTTCAGACTGTCGGTTTTTTTTTTTTTTTTTTTTTTGGCTGTTTTAGGGCCACACCTGCAGCATATGGAGGTTCCCAGACTAGGGATCAAATAGGAGCTACAACTGCCAGCCTACGCCACAGCCACAGCAATGCCAGATCCGAGCCGCATCTGCGACCTACACCACAACTCACAGCAACGCTGGATCCTTAACCCACTGAGTGAGGCCAGGGGTCGAACCCACAACCTCTTGGTTCCCAGTCGGATTTGTTTCTGCTGTGCCACAATGGGAACTCCAGACTGTCTGTTCTGAATTGCACACACCAGCTGTGAAATAAGTAACACAACCTCAGCGGGTCTTAGTTTACTCATCCGTAAAATGAGAAACTGCAGTACACCTAGTTCTTAGGGTTGTTGGGAGAATCACACAAAATAACATGTAAAGAGATTAACACAGAAGCTGGAGGACAGTAAACCCCACAAAACTTGGCTCTTCTTGTTGGCTCTCACATGTTGGCTCAATTTCAATGCTCTCTTCCTTAAAGCCTCCCAGACTCTGACGGGCAGTGTCTGAGCTGTCTTCTGGGATGGAGTGCTTAGTTCCTCTCTGATTCACACCCCTCAGACTCTATTTCAATTTATTCCTCATCCACTGGAGAGCTCCTCAAGGGCAGGGACGTGGTTCCTTCCCTGTCTGTCCTCCCAGCACCAGGCACCAGCCTGGCCTGGGGCCCACACCCTCTAAACCATGGCTGACTGACCCAGTCACGCCCCGGCAGATGAAACTCACCATCTTGCTGAAGTGGTATTTGCAGTAGCCACAGTACTTGACGTTGTCGACCTCCAGCACTTCTTCTTCACACAGCAGGCCTGCCATTTGGGCACTAACCGAGAGAGGTCAGCCTGAGAAGGGTGTGGCCACAAACCAGATCAGCCGCCTCCCTTAAACCCTCCTAGACCCCTGCCGGGGTGAAGCCAAGACCCCTGAGAAAAGCATCGCCATCATCACCAAAGAGCCCGCAGCTAGGATGAGCCCACTTGGCAGCCATCCCTGGCAAACCTCGAAGGGGCTTGGGACAGCTGGCCAGGGGTTCCCAGAGAACCCTGCGGGATGAGTACAGGGCAGGCAGGGGTCTCACCAGGTGACATGGAAAGCTTGTCGACATCCGTGGCGGTTACAGGTCATGCAGGCTCCCGAGGCTGCCTTGCTCTCCCGGCCCTGCTCCTCGCAGATGTAACACGTCTGCAGGACATAGCACGATCGATCGTCCCCTCCTCCCTCCTACCTGAGGGATCCTTTGGCCTCCTCCCCTCAGTCCCATCCTCTCCCTGTGATCCTAGGTCAGGGCTCGCCAACAACTTTCTGGGATGATGGAAGTGTTCTACACTGTACTGTTGGATGCAGCAACCTCCCCACCTGGGCTGGTGAGCGCTGCAAAAGTGGCTGGTGTAACTGAGGAACTGAATTTTAAACTGTTTACTTTTTTTAAGGGCTGCACCGCAGCATATGGAAGTCCCCAGGCTACAGGTCCAACTGGCGCTGCAGCTGCCGGCCTACCCCACAGCCACAGCAACGCAGATCGGAGCCGTGTCTGCGACCTACACCACAGCCCACCGCAACGCCGGATCCTTAACCCACTGAGTGGGGGCAGGGATCCAACCTGCATCCTCATGGATACTGGTTGGGGGGTTCGTTCATCGCTTAGCCACAACGGACTTTCCAAATTGTATTTAATTGTATCTAATTTACATAGCCACCTGTGGCCAGTGGCCACTGTACTGGATAGTGTGGTCCTTGGATGGTGAGCCCTGTAAAGGCCAGGGACTGTGCCTGCCTTGCTGATCCTGAACCTGTTCCCACCTCTGGGCCTTTGCACATGTTGATCCTTCTCCTCCAGGCTGGCTCCTCATCCCCCCCCCCCCCCCCCCCCCCCCCCCCCCCCCCCCCCCCCCCCCCCCGTGGGTCTCCGCCACTTTTATGCAAAGTCAGTCCCCCACAGGGTGTTCTTTCTAAACACTTGGTTTGTTTCGTTGCCTGTACTTGATTTGCCTGTTTGTGGGTATTTATAGCCTTCCCACACAGGGGTGTGAGTTCCACGGGGGCAGGGAGCACATCTGTCTCGAGCAGTACTAAACGCTGTGCGTCTGGAACCCTGCCCCAGTTCTGGCCCAGAGCAGGCACTCAGTAAAATGCGTTCAGTGAATGAGGGAACCTCCGGCCAGTACTCCTGCGAGGAGTACTCCGGCGCTACCTCCGGCCAGTACTCCTGCGAGGCCGCCTATTTCACTCGCGTTCCAGAGCGCGCGCATGCCTCTGTCCAAGGAGGATGCCTACGCGCCTCCTCAGTCCCCTGATGGTGGCAGGTGGACAGAATTAACCGGATGGAGGGAGGGCTGGAGGGACCCCAGAAGGGTTGGCTGGGGAGGGGACTGGCGTGGGGCATGGCCGGGGCCGCTGACCTTGTTGAAGCGATCATGAGGCACGTACTGCAGCACGATGGGCTCCATGGTGAGCACGTTGGCAAACTGCACCTCAGGGATGTAGAGGGCACACACCACGTGGGCCCAGCCTGGGGCGGTGTGGGGCCGGCCTCAGCTGTGATGGCAAGCCCGAGACCCCGACCCCTCATAACCCCAAACTGCAGAGAGTCCCCTCCTCCACGGCCTTCTCATCAGATTCCAGTGCCCACCAGGGAGGGAAAGGAAACTCAGCCCCTGCACACACACACCTCCCCCGCAGTCCCCTCCTGCCTCCCCGGACCCTGCTCAGGGCACCTTGCTGACCTCAACGGATGAGCCCTGGGGGCTCAGGGCCCCCCCTCACCTCCATTGTCAGTCCTCTTCAATGCCCCGTCTTTGTGTGGGCACAGCTCACACCTCTGCCAATACAAGAGGGCACAGGGATTGGGGGGTGGGGGTGGGCTTACCTAAAGGGGGTGGGGGATCTGCTGAGCTGGGCCCTCCCTGAACACACACAGAGGGCCCTAGGATGAAATGATGTCTATGGGGGAATGGGTGCGGGCACAGAGGAATCAGAAGTGGCCATGAGTGATAACTGCTGAAGAGGGTGAGAAGGACAAGAAGTTCATAACAGTATTCCTTTTACTTCAGAACAGGTTGGAAACTTTCCATAATGAAAGGCTCAAACAAATAAGCAAACAAAATAAAAGGCCAGGTGCCTGAGGTGGGGCAGAGCTAGGGATAAGCTGAGGGAGAGATGGGGTTGCTGATAGGTGTGCAGAAAACAGGAAGCCCTCTGTGACAGTCCCACCCTTAGCCTCAGCCTCAGAGTCCCCTAGCTCAACGGGGAGGGAGGGGCTGCCCGGGTGCACCGGTCGGGTGGGGAGAGGGGAGTCTCAAACTCACCACCCTGGCTGCTCGCTCCTGAGATTCACATTTCCGGCAGAACCAGGGTCCTGTTGGCACCTGGACGATGCCATAGCAAGCTGGGGGTGAGGAAGGAGAACCACCAAGCAAATCTGTCAGCGTGGCTTTTCCCAGAGTAACTGAGGGAACGGATGATTCTAAAGGACTAGAGCCAGTTCCAGCAGGAGTAGGGGCTGCTCCCCTGCCTAGGGGTCAGTCACTAGACAGCCAGACCACAAGGAATGCCCAACAGCACGCGGCCAGGTTACAGCCACACAACCAGGTACTCCAAGCAGGAGTGGGAAGTCTGAGTCCTTGACCTTAAACTCTAGATGATCCTCCGCCCATGCCCTCTCTGGACCCAGCTTTCTGTTTCCCAGCTCCTGCCAGGACCAGTCCTCATCATCAGGAATAGAGAAAATCGTAGGAACAACACTTAGTCAAACACGTTTTGTTGTTATGGGGGAGGGGGGGCACTTCTTAAAGGGCCAGTAATGAAAGAGGCGGGGAAGTCAGGGGTCTAGAGACTTCATCTTCTGTCTCTAACTATAATAGGTACAGGTCAAAAGTCAAGGCCGAGAGCAGGTGCAGCGCAGGTAACCAAGAGGAGAGTGGCGGGAAGAGCCAATAGCTACAGGATTAAGGGCTGTTCCAGGAAGGGGGTGTGTGGGGGGGGACAGCTGGCTGTGCCAGACAGGCAGGAGATGCCAGCCTGCGCCCTCGGCAAGATTCCTCAAGGAGTTAACTCTCAAACCATGTGCTGCTGGGGGAAACTCCAAACCTCCCTCTTCTCCATTCCCGGCCCCCTGCGCAACCTCTCTCCTACCCTCGGCTCTTCTCCGGAGGATTTTAGGAGTCCCCTCTCCCCTGGGACTTTTCTCCTCCCTTCCCAATTCCGCTCCTCCCAGTATCCGGAAGCTGGAGGGGGGGATGACCCCCCCTTGACCTCTCCCTCCGAGAGCCGGGACCAAAATAACCGGGCGGGAGGGGACACCTCGCAGGTAAACATTCTCCTAGCAGCCCCGACACTGGCAGTGTGGGGAGCGGAGAGTGCACTCCTTGCCCCCCTAGACTATCCCCAAACTCCGTCAACTTGGGGTGGGGGGCGCGGGACTGGAACAATAGGCAAGAAAACAATGCCTGACCCGGTCCTCCAGGACCGGGCGGGGGCAGCCCCCCGACGCCTCCCTTCTCTTCAGGTGGGGTGGGGGAGGGGCGCCCGAGCCCCGGGAGGTCCCCGGAGGGCGCGGCCCGGGGCGCCCTGCGCACGCCGCCCCCGGGGTCCCACCGCCCCCCGCGGGCCACCCCCGTACCTTGGTGGACAGCCACGCTGCACGCGTGCCCATCACAGTAGACCAGCGGGTTCTCGGCCCAGCCCCTCTCGTCCGAACATACGCAGCAGCCTCCTACCATCTCCTTCATACTCCCATGAGCTCCCTCCGGGGCTGGGGCGGGGGGCCGGCCGGCGGGGGTCGGGGGTCAGGGGGGGAGGGAGGGAGCGGGGGGCCGCGCGC
>PVHT020001179.1:11160898-11188327 GCA_004024745.2 Catagonus wagneri | reverse complement strand
GAGATCCGCGCGCGGGGCTCGCCCCCTCCGCGCCGCGCGCCCAGCTACCAGGGCCGGCCGACCGCCGCACAGCCCGGGCCCGGCGGGGGAGGCGCCGAGTGGCACATCGCGGGCGCCCGCCCGCCCCGCGCCGCCCGCTCACGCGCCGCCCCCCCGGCCCCCCTGCCCGGCCGCGGCAGCCATGGCCGCGCGCCTCCGCTCGCTCGCTCCCGGCCCGCCCGCCGCCCGCCGCCCGCCGCCGGGTAAAGTCTTAGGTTCAGGGAACAAAGCCTGGCTTGGTAGGGAGCTTTTCGTTCGCTCGCTCCGCGCTCATTTTCCCTCTTTCTTTTGCTTTCTCTAGCTCTCGGTTGGCGCTCCTGAGCCCTCCATCTGCCTGCCCTTCGGTCTCAGCCCCTGGTTTCGGATTCGCCAGCCCCTTCCGCCCAGGTCTTCGTCTCTGCGACTGTTCTTCCACCCCAAGGAAACTTGGAGGTGGAGATCAGGGGAAGGGGCGCTAGAAGGAGCGGGAGCGACGTGGGGCGCTCACCCCTCGGTGTTCGGGGGGCTTTTCGGCTGACCGCTTGCGGGCTTTTTCCTCCAAGGCCTGCCCGGAGGGTAGACACTCTTACACGCGGACATTTGTTCATTCAACAAATGTTTATTGAGCGCTTACTTTGTGCAGTCGTTGGGATAGAGCAGCGAACTAATGGGTGTTCCTGCCCTCGGGGAGCTTCCTGTCCAGCTCACAGGCATACACGCGCGCACAGTGACCCGGACCGCTCAGAGGCACACCGAGGCACCCACAGACACACAGACTCGCTCTAAGTCTCATCCAGCCACAGTACCCTACCCTCCCAGAGGGGCACAAACAGCAGGTCCAACCCTTCAGGCGCGCTTAGAGACCCACGCGAGTTAGAGAGCCACTACCGCGGAAGCGCTCACGAACAACACATTTACACCTGATCTCGATGCACGCACACAAACACACAACTTAAACTCACACACAACACCCCCAAAGGATTAAAGTTTCTGAAATTGGATCTGGGTAAAAAGTGAGGGGTATCAGCCTGAAGGCTTCATCCCCAAGATCGTTGTGGGAGAGGAGGACGAAACCTGACCACCACCAACCCCGCTACTTCCTAAAGGGGGGGTGGACGCCCGCAGGGACCAAAGGTCACACTCCCGCAGCGTGAGATGGGGCGGCGGAGGGGAGAAGGCAGCCCTGGGGGCTTCAGCGCCACTTCAAAGACGTCGGGGCCGGGAAAGCTTCCTGCGGGGGAGGGGTAGACGGAGAGGAGTGGGGAAAACCGGCAGGGGGACTGAGCGTGGAGGAGGCCGTCCCCCCTTGGGCGCAGGCCCCCCTGGCCGACTCTTCCGCCGGGACCGCCTCCTTTTCACCAGCACCTGTTCAACCGGAACATCAAGGGGCAGAGGCCCGCCACTACCCCTCCCTTCGCGTCTATTTAGTACCTTTCATCCGGGAAGGGGGGGGTGAATCCCCGCCCAGGAGGAGGGAGTAGGGCGGGGGAGAACTTGTCCTTGACCTGGTCTGTGGCGTCAGGGATTTACTCCCTTAATCCCCGCAAGGCTGGAGTTTGGGGAGGTCGGGGAAGCTGAGCTCTGGGCTGCAGCTCCCACCTCTCCATGCTCCTGCAGGGAAACGGGAATTCGGAGGGCTCCGTCTAAACGGGCGGGGTTGGGGAGGTCTGTTTCTGCGGCTTCCGTGCCTGGGGGTGGGGGACGAGAACCAGGGGACTGTTAGGGGCGGTCCGAGGGCCGGGATCCCCGGGAGGGCTGCCACGCGCGGGGATCTTGGTCTGTCTTGTGAACTTCGCTCATACGAAAAGTTAAGACACAGACGAGAAGTGTCATTTAGGAGTTTCTAACGAATTATCTTTCCTGACAAGCGTAAAACATCAAGGAAGTCAAATGCAAAAATGTCAGCTCTAGCCGCGTGCCACTTTCGGAATATTTGAATACTTGCTTTGGGGACCGACTTTGGCCGAGGTGACCGACTGTAGTTTCAGGTTTCGCTGGACGAGGGTCATTCGAAGACCCGTCGGTCCCTGCATCCAGGGGTGGGTGACATGGAGACTGGGACCGAGGAGCGGTTGTTCAGGTCCTTATCGCGTTCGGGTGCCCTATCCTCGCTTGTGCGATGAACGAGCGGCGATACTTGGGCGTTTAGTAAGTGTATTAGGAACACTGTTTCGTTTAATCCACCCACATTAAGGCATCGCGTTTCGTTTAAGCCACATATTTGGGGAGGATGTTAATATCCCCATTTTATAGATGGAGCAGCTGAGGTTCTGGCAAATGAAGTGACCTGCCCAGAGTCACACGGTCTGAACGCGGCTGAGCCGGCTTGGAACCCAGTGTGTACTCCGCTAGCGCTGGGGCTCCGCCACCATGTGTTCGCTGAATGCCTGTGTCGAATTGGGATGTCCGCCCTTCGCAAATGTTCCCTTCCAAGGTCTTGGGAAAACTGGTGTCCAGCGGGCTGGGCTGGAGTCGCAGCGAGTACAACCAGGGCTAAGCTGTCAAGCTCCTTCTACATCTTCTAACATCTTCCTGAGCACCTACTACGTGCCGATCCACAGAAAACAACCAAGAGCAGGACTCCGCCAACAAGTGGTTCAAGTTCATCGCGCTCTCCTTGGAATAACAGAGTACTGATCTGGGGTGTCAGACTGATGCTGGCTGTGCAGTTTTTCGGTGAGTGACTTCACCTCTCAGAAGCCCAGCTTGCCCCTCTTAAATGGGGCATTAACCCCCTGTGGCTGGGGCTGCGGCGAAGATCTAACGAAAATCCTGTTATAAAGCGCTAGGGCACACAGTAGGTGCTTAATCCCTGCTCGTCCCCTCTCTGCGCCTCTAAACGTGCCAAGGCAGCGAGTTCCCGCTCCTGCTTCCCGCCTCCCGCACGCTCACCGGCCTCGCGCGTCCCGCGGCTAAGGGACTGGGGCAGAGAGGACCAAACAGAAAATTATTTCCGCCCGCTCGGCCCGCCCCGCCCCGCCCCGCCCCGCCCGTCCCCGGAGCCAGAAGGGGATTGTGGGGCCGCCGCGGCCGCCGCCGGAGCGGAGCTGGGCGGAAGCGCGCATCGCGCTGCTGCTCGGGCCCGACCGCGCCGGCCCCCGCACCTCCCGGCCCGGGACTGGGGGTTGTGATCGGGGCGGTCCCGGGATCCGAAGCGGCTGCCGCGGAGCGCGTTTCCACGAAGCCTTGCTCGCTGGTTCCCGGAACTGAGCGGGGGAGGCTGAAGAGTGTTGAGGTTTCGCTTCTGTTAGCGGGCGGGGCGCTTGGTTTTGCCGGCCCCGGGGGCGCGCCCTCCCCATTAGAAAGCCCCAGTCTCCGGGAAAGAACTGCGCCGGCGCCTGTGGGTTTGCATTTTATTTGCGTCTCGTTTGCATATCACTTTCTCCCCCGAAAGCAAAGCCTCTGACCTTGGGGGCGTTCAGAGAGGTTAAGTTACTTTCCCGAGGTAACTCAGCCAGTAGGAGACCGCAGGTGGTTTACCTGCCGGTTGGGAGAGCCTGGCACGGCCAAAAACACCGAGGAGGCGCTAGAGTCAGAAAGGCCAGGATTTGGTACCCAGCCTAGTCATTTACTGGCTTTGACCACGGATTCGTAATGCCTGATCTGGATTTCTCAGTTTCCCCATCTCAAAATGTGAACGTCGCAGGAACCTCAGAGTTGATGGGAGGAGCTACACTGTCAAGGGCCTGGCAAAGGGAAGGGTGATTTCCCCGTCAAAGGTGATGACTGCCATGGTCTCTACAGCAGGCTTGATTGGGGAGCGAGAGTGGGTGAACGAGTTCTTTGCTAAGTCAGACATCCTGTGCAAGAGGGATAGAGGCGCGATTTAAAGAGGAACTGGTGGGAGTGAGGGGATTCCCCAAGCATTAGGCGGCCAGTCGTCGCGATTATTGTAAATAGTGACTCTACCGGGTGGGATTTTTGGCTTTTCAGATCTTTCTACGGGAAAAGCACAGTGCTTAGTGTCAAATCCTGCCTCTGCCATTAGCTAGTAGTGTAACACAGAGTCTCACTGCCTTTGTTTGCCAATCTGGAAAATGGGGATAATTGGATATCCTCCCCCCCTCTGCAGGGCTTTGGCAACTCCAGGCAGCCAAGGTGTTTTAAGAGCCATGAATGAGCCCACTGAGTCCCTGTGGCCTTGTTAGGAGGTAAAGCAGTTGCCCTGTCTGGTGTTTGGTTGGGTGACTGGATCTTGAAAATCCCCTTGGAGTTCACATGTTGTGGTTGATGATTTTGCTCTTGGGGAAATTTCCAGACTGAGAGATGAGAATAGCGCATTTGCCCGGCTAAGTTCCTCTTTTCCACCAGTTCCTCCTGAAGTCGAATCATTCCTCCAGTCATAGTTGCCATCAGGACAGAAGTTGAATAGGTTGTGTTTCCATCTTTCAGCAAACACTTCATTGAATCGTCATGGACAAGCCCTAGGATATCCATAGATAGTACCTGGGATGGTGAAAATGACAGATATAGAGAGAAATGACTTCAGTTCAAGATAATAAGGGAGTTCCTGCTGTGGTTCAGTGGGTTATGATCTGGCTTGTCTCTGTGGAGACACCAGTTCGACCCCCGGCCCTGTTGAGTGGGTTAAGTATCCAGTGCTGCTGCAGCTGCTCCATAAGTCAGTCCCTGGCCTGGGAATTTCCATATGCCATGGGCGGGGCTGGAAAAAAAAAAAGAAAAGAAAAACCAAGGTGATAAGGGCTATGATAGTACTAAGAACAGTGCTGACACTGTGTTTATGGGGTCAAGGAAAGCCTGGACTGGGACCAAGTGGGTGAAGGAGGGTTCGCGAACAGACAAGGGGCAGAAGAGCTTTCCAGGCAGGGGAGACAACGTGTTCAAAGGCACATAAGTAGGAACCAGGAAAGTGTGTATTGTACAATGTGGCCTTCACACAGTGGTATGTGTAGTAGGGAAACAGGAGGGAGGGTTAGAGGGATGGCTAAGAACCAGATTAAGGGTACCCTGGATTTGCCAAGGAGTTTGGATTTTTTTTTTCCTTTTTCCTTTTTTTTTGGGCCGCCTCATGGCATATGGAGTTCCAGGGCCAGGGATCAGATCCCAGCCAAAGTCTTGACCTAAGCAGCAGCTGCCAGGCAGGGGATCGAAACTGCCTCCCAGCGCTCCCAAGACGCAGTCCCCACATTGCGCTACAGAAGAAATCCTAGAGTTTGGGATTAATCCCGAGAGCAGTGGAGAGCCATTAAGGGCTTATAAGTAAGGGGTGCCATAGCCTTATTTGCACTCTGGTTATCCGGACTAGGGTTGGTTAAGGTTAAGGGGAGGCTAAATGTTGGGAAATTGGTTAAGAGAGCAATTCTCAACATTTAAAGTGCACGTGAATCCCCAGAGTGCTGGTTAAAATGCAGGTTATGATTCAGTATGTCTGGGGTGGGGTGTCTGAGACCTAGTGTTTTTAGCAAGCTCCCAGGTGAGGCTGTGTGGCTGATCCAGAGAGCACACTTGAGGAGTTCCCGCTGTGGCTTAACGGGATTGGCATTATCTTCGGATGCTGGGACGTGGGTTCAATCCCCAGGCTGGCACAGTAGGTTAAGGATCCGGAGTCCGGAGTTACTACAGTTGCTTGGGTGGCAACTATGGCCCAGATCCAATCGCTGTCCCAGGAACTCCATATGCCTTGGGCGGCCAAAAAAAAAAAAAGCACACTTGAATAGCAAGTGGTAGGAGACTTGTGGGGTCCAACTGAGAGATGAGGGTTTGACTCTGGCAGAGGCAGAGGAGATGAGAGAAAGGCAGGATGGGGGGATGTAAAGAAGGTGGGATGTTAAGACTGGCACAGGGGAGTTCCCGTTATGGTGCAGTGGAAATGAAGCCTACTAGGAACCATGAAGTTGCGGGTTCGATCCCTGGCCTGGCTCAGTGGATTAAGGATCCAGCGTTGCCATGAGTTGTGGTATAGGTCGCAGACGTGGCTCGGATCTGGCATTGCTGTGGCTGTGGCGTAAACCGGCGGCTACAGCTCCAATTAGACTCCTAGCCTGGGAACCTCCATATGCCGCAAATGTGGCCCTAAAAAGATAAAAGGGAAAAAAAAAAAAAAAAGACTGGGACAGGGACCTCTGGGCAAGGCAAGAAGGGGAGGATGACTCCCAGAGGTGCAGTCAGGAGGATTTGCTGGTTGGAGCTCATCTCTCCTCCACTCACAGTAGAACTCGGAGCGGGGGTGTGGTGGGGTGGTGGAACTGGCTTTGGGCATGCTGACATCGGGTGTCATTGACACGTGGGGTGGGGGTGCTCGGTAGGCAGTCGATTGTTTGGGTCTGGATCAACAGTCTGAGCTGGAGAGACCTAGAGGGAGAGGGTCAGAAGGCTGTCCTGAGAGGCAGGGAGTTCACGTGCTAAGCATCTGCTATGCTCCTTGCAACAACACCGACAGAGATTTGATTCTTGTTCTCATTTTACGGGGAAGGAAAAACAAAATCAGAGCGCAAAGAGCACACAGCCAGCAGGTGCAGAAGCAGGATCTGAACCCTGCTTTTAATCATGGGGTCAGTCCAAAGTATCAATAAGGAGGCTGCTCTGGGGCTAGTTCAGAACTCACTGTCCCCTTCTCCCCAAGCCTCTCCCTATCCGTAGCACTGCTATTAATTCACTGCCATTTATTTAATCCACCACCATTTGTTGACCCCTATGACTTGCCAGAAAATGGGCCAGGCACTAGTAACACAGAGAGGATCAAAGCATGTTGCAGCCCTGCAGGTCCCCCCGGAGGGGGAGAGGAAATGCTGGCTGGTGGGCAGGCAAACCACACCATGCAGTGTGATGTGTTATAATGGAGGGTGGACCACTTACTGCGGGAGCTCTGGAGAAAGCAGCTCCAGCATCTGCTAGGGAAGTCAGGCAAGGCTCCTTGGAGGAGGCAGGGTCTGAGCTATGGCTTGAAGGTGAACAGGAATTTGCTGGGTAGTCAGGCAAGGGAGAGCATCACAGGCCAAGGTCAAGTGCATGTACATGCTAGCATGAGAGCCCTGCTGTGTTCAAGGGGTTCGAGTGTTCAGTGAAGAAGGAGTGGAAAATGGGGGTTGGGAGGAAAGGGATCAGGACACCTTACCTGAGGTCCAGAATTGACCTCAGGAACGTGGAGTCCCGTGGAAAATGCCAAGCAGATGCAGATATTGCACAGTTCAGCGGCCACAGAGGTAGAAAACGGAGTGAGTTCTAAAATTATTACAAGTGGAGTTCCCGTCATGGCTCAGCAGTTAACAAACCTGACTAGTATTCATGAGGACGCAGGTTCGATCCCTGGCCTTGCTCAGTGGGTTAAGGATCAGGCGTTGCTGTGAGTTATGGTGTAGGCCACAGATTCAGCTCAGATCTGGCGTTGCTGTGGCTGTGGCGCAGGCCAGCAACTACAGCTCTGATTCCACCCCTAGCCTGGGTACCTCCATTGGCTGTGGGTGTGGCCCTAAAAAGACAAAAAAAAAAGAAAATCATTATAAGTGCTGGAATGTAAGTTTCATAGGGCAGTGAATTTCTTTTATTGAAGTAAGTTAATTTCCAATATTGTTTAGTTTCGTGTACAGCAAAATTATATATATATATGTGTGTGTGTGTGTGTGTGTGTGTGTGCGCTTTTCAGGTTCTTTTCCATTATAGGTTATTATAAGATACTGAATGTAGTTCCTTGTTATAAGATAAACCCTCCTTGCTTATCTATTTAATGTATAGTAGTTTGCATCTGTTAATCCCATTCCCCTGATTTAGCCCTCCCCCTCTTTCCCCTTTGGTAACCATAGAAACCAGTTTGTTTCTATGTGAGTCAGTTTCTGTTTTGTATTATTTTTTAGATTTCATATATAAATGATATCATACAACATTTGTCTTTGTCTAAGTGGAGCAATTCACTAAGTATGATACTCTAGGTACATTTGTGTTGCTGCAAATGGCAAAATTTCATTCTTTTTTATGGCTGAGTAAATTCATATATATGTGTGTGTGTGTGTGTGTGTGTGTGTACACACGTATATATATATACACACACACCCATGCCACTTCTCCTTAAATATATACACACACACACACACACCACTCCTTAAATCATAAACCAGTCATCTGTTGATGGGCACTTGGGTTGTTTCCACCTCTTGGCTATTATAAATAGTGCATTATGAATATTGGGGTGCATGTATCTTTTCAAGTTAGGGTTTTTGTCTTTTCTGGATATATGCTTAGGAGTGAGATTGCTGGATCATATGGTAGCTCTATTTTTAGTTTTTAAGGGAACCCCCACACTGTCCTTCACAGTGGTTGTACCAATTTACATTACCACCAACAGTGTAGGAGGGTTCCTTTTCTTCCACACCCTCTCCAGCATGTATTTTTTTGTTTTTACCATTTTAGGGCCGCACCCGAGGCATATGGAGGTTCCCGCTGGCCTACACCACAGCCACAGCAATGCAGGATCCGAGCTGCGTCTGTGATGTATACCACAGCTTGCGGCAATGCCTTAACTCACTGACTGAGGCCAGGGATCGAACCTGTGTCCTCATAGATGCTAGTCAGATTCGTTTCCAGTGAGCCACAATGGGAATGCCACTCTCCAGCATATATTATTTGTGGACTTCTTTTTTTGTCCTTTTTTTTTTTAGGGCTGCACCCATAGCATATGGAGGGTTCCAGGCTAGGGGTCAAATTGGAGTTGTAGCCACCGGCAACAGCCACAGCCACAGCAACACAGGATCTGAGCCACGTCTGCGGCTTAAACCACAGCTCACGGCAACGCCAGATCCTTAACCCACCGAGTGAGGCCAGGGATCGAACCCGCATCCTCATGGATCCTAGTCGAGTTCATTAACTGCTGAGCCACGAAGGGAACTCCCTGTAGACTTTTTGATGATGGCCATTCTGACCAGTGTGAAGTGGTACCCCATCGTAGTTTCAATTTGCATTTCTCTAATTATTAGTGATGTAGAGCATCTTTTCATGTGTCTGTTGGCCATCTGTGTGTCCTCTTTGGAGAAATGTCTGTTTAGGTTCTTCTATAGGGCAGTGATTTTTTTATGTATTGTCTATATCTCAAGCACCAGTGTCTGGCACATAGCAGGTACTCAGTTAATACTTGTTGAATGAATGAACGGGCCACTGGATGAGTGTTTGAACATCTCTGGGAAAGAAAGAGTTCCTGGACTGGAGTGTCAGTGGGGATAGAGTGAAGAAACATGTAAGGGGTGAAATCGAGAGAAGCAGATAACTGACACTTGGTGGTCACGGAGTGGGAGAGTGATGCCCAGATTTCTGTCTCAAACAGCTGGACTCCTGAAGAACGGAGGAGGAGCAGAACTGGGAGCAAGTTGACGAGTTCAGGTTGAGCTTGCCGAATCTGAGGTCTAGTGGACCGAGCATCCCAGAAGAGCACTGGCTGTGTGTGTCTCTTTAAAAATGTAAAATGCCTTCGAAGCCTATGCAATATTCTGTCTACCTTGATACCCTGAAAAAGTATTCAGAGATAGATTTGAGCGTTGTCAGCAATGGACGGTAACAAAAGTCCTGGCATGGCTGAGATCATGCTGGAAAGCTATGCAGGTGCAGAGAGCAGAAAGTCAAGGCCAGGGGCTCAGGGAACACTGGCACTTAAGAGGGGGTACGGCGGGGGGGGGGGGGGGACCAGGCAGGGAGCATGAGGGAGAGCATCCAGAGATGGAGGAGGAACTGCAGACAAAGTGGTATCACGGGAACCAGGAAAGAGAGAAGAAGGAGGGACGGAGTGCCCGCGGGGCACGTGTCTTAGAGAGGGGCAGCTGGTCCGCGTGGTGAGGGAGACGTCAGCAGATGGGGTGAGGAGGGAGAGTGTGACCCTAAGCGGCCTTTCTAGGAGCTGGGCTGGGAGCTAGAGGGAGATGGGACAGCAGGGGAGGAGGAGGCAAGGTCAGGGAGGTGTGGCCTGTCATTTACTGGTCAGTCTCCGGCACAAGGGCTCAAGTGGACCAGAGGGTGTGCATTGCTTCCCCCAGAGAGAGGCGGAAGCAAAGGATGGGGACAGAGGAGTGTGTGTATAGGATTTTTCTGCTTCACAGCATGTATTTTTTTCCTAAATTTTTTCAGTTTTCTATTATTGTTATTATCATCATCATCATTATTATTATTTTGCTTTTTAGGAACACACCTGTGGCATATGCAGGTTCCCAGGCTAGGGGTCGAGTTGGAGCTATGGCTGCCAGCCTACACTACAGCCAGAGCAACGCCAGATCCGAGCCACGTCTGCAACCTACACCACAGCTCACGGCAACGCCAGATCCTTAACCCACTGAGCGAGGCCAGGGATCAAACCTGCAACCTCATGGTTCCTAGGCAGATTCATTAACCACTGTGCCATGACGGGAACTCCTGGTGTAATTTATACCTAGTAAAATGAACACATTTTAAGTGAACAAGTGATGACTTTTTTGTTTTTTTGCTGCAACCATGGCGTGAGGAAGTTCCCAGGCCAAGGATCGAACCCACACCACAGCAGTGACAATGGCAGATTCTTAACGCACTGAGCTACAAGGGAACCCCATCTTTTGACAAGTGTATACAGCTGTGTAACCACAACCCTAGTAAAGATATAGAACATTTCCAACTCCCCAGAAGGTTCCTTCACATCCCACGGCAGTCACTCCCTCAGGCCCAGGCTACACAGATCCGATTTCTATCACTAATAAATCTCAGTAGATTTGTTTTGCTGGTTCTAGAACTTCATGAGAGTGGAAACTTAGACTATGTTCTCTTCTGTGTTTGGCTTCTCTAGGTCAACACTCTATTTTCTTTCTTTTCTTTTTTTTTTTTGTCTTTTTGCCTTATTTGGGCCACACCCGCGGCATATGGAGGTTCCCAGGCTAGGGGTCTAACAGGAGCTGTAGCTGCTGGCCTATGCCACAGCCACAGCAATGCGGGATCCGAGCCGCATCTGCAACCTACACCACAGCTCACGGCAACGCCGGATCCTTAACCCACTGAGCAAGGCCAGGGATCGATCCCGCAACCTCATGATTCCCAGTCAGATTCGTTAACCACTGAGCCACGACGGGAACTCCTGTATTTTCTTTCTGAAGTGGAAGCGAAGCCATTGCTGAGCTGGGGGGCTTGGGTGGCAAGCGGGGCAGGGGACCCTTCGGGACTGGGGGATCAAACTAGGGCCAGGCAGCGCGGGGGGACAACAGGTGAGCAGTGCTCCCCAGTTGTGGCAGAAATGGGGAACGCAGCCCTGTGGATCTGGGATCAGGTATGAGGCTATGCTGAGGGCATCGAGAATGCTGGTGTGCAGCAGACCTTGGGCACGGCAGGGCGAGGCCTGAGGGCTGGAGAGGTGTGAAGATGAGGGAGCCTGAACTCTGAGGTAGACCCCGAAGGCCCTTAGGATGGCAGGAGCTGGGATTCGGAGTCACGCCAGACTCCTCCTCCTCACCGTGAATGGCTGGCCACTTCTTCTGTCCAACTGAACCATCTCTGGAATCCTTCCCTCGGTTTCTTGACCCTGGTCCAGGCCCTCAGTTCCTTGAGCTTGAATCTCAGCTCTCCCTCTTGTGGACATTCTTTTGTTTATTTTTTTTTTTTTGTCATTTTAGGGCCGCACCCACGGCATGTGGAGGTTCCCAGGCTAGGGGTCTGAAAGGAGCTGTAGCTGCCGGCCTACGCCACAGCCACAGCCACAGCAACGCCGGATCCTTAACCCACAACCTCATGGTTCCTAGTCGGATTTGTTAACCACTAAGCCACGACTGGAACTTCTCTTGCAGACATTTTTTATTCTGATCTGCAGCTCTCCCTTACTTCTTTCCCCTCAGCCTCCAAACAGGCTCAGGCCACCCCCATCCACAAGGCCACCCCCTTGGCCTTGTGTCTCCGTCCCTCTGTCTCCCATCCCTGCTGTACTTTGGTTTTTGGTTTTTTGTTTGTTTGTTTTGTTTTAATGTTTCCTGCCCCCTGCTTTTTTTTTTTTTTTAACAAATTATTTATTTGTTTGTTAAACAAATAAATTTATTTATTTATTAACAAATTAACAAATTTATTTATTTGTTAAAATTTCACACAGAAATTCCCAGGCCAGGGATCCAACCTGAGCCATAACAAGGATCATGCCATGTCCTCAGTCCCTAGGCCACCAGGGGACTCCCCTGCCCTGCTTTGCAAATCAGGAGACCAGACCAAAAGCTCAGACTCCACGTGTACAACTCACCTTTACCCTCTGGTTCCCCCTCACTCCTGCTGAAATTGCTCTGCCAAAAGTCACCCACAGCCACCTGTTGTGAGTGTTTTCTGGGGGTTACGGCTGTCCAGTGTCCCCGTGTCTATTTCAGGAGAACACCCCGTTGGGTGATCCCGCCTAGAATTCTCCAACTACCCCACCAATGCCAAGTGCATTCCCCATCGGCCTTCTCCATCTCAGTTGATGCCAACCGAATCTTTCTGGTTGTTCAGGCTCAAAGTCAGCAATCAGTTCTGGTTCCTCTCCCACATCCACTGTGTCAGCAGATCCTGCTGGCTCAGCTTTCACAACACTCGCAGAGTCTGATGACTTCCCACCTGCGCTCCGTTACCCTCTCCCCTGGATTACTGTGGTAGCTTCCTAACCAGCCTCTCTGCCTCCAGCCTTGCCCCTGCCATCTAGTCCCTCCACAGTGGCCAGAGCGATCCCCTTAAACTGTACCCTGATCAGGTCACTCCGGGCTCCAAGTCCTCCCAGAGTTCCCACTGTCCTCAGAGGGAAGCCCAGGTCCTTACAGGGGCTGACAAGTTCCTATACAGTCAGCTGCCCCATCCCTCTGGCCTCATCCCCACTCTGCCCCTTGCTCACATGCTGTGACCGAAGTGCTTCCTTGCTGTTTCCTGCGCACAGCAGGCACCCATCAGGCCTCCTCAGTTACTCTCTTGACCACCAATCCCCTCCCCCACCACTCCCACTCTTCCTTACACTTCTTCTCTGTCCTTAGCCTTCCACGTTACTCACATATTTATGCCTATTGTTTTTGTTTTTGGGGCGGTACCGGCCGCATATGGAGGTTCCCAGGCTAGGGGTCAAATCGGAGCTACAGCTGCCAGCCTACGCCACAGCCACAGCAACGCCAGATCTGAGCCGAATCTGCAACCTACATCACAGCTCACACGGCAACGCCAGATCCTTAACCCTCTGCACGAGACTAGGAATCGAACCAAGATCCCCATGGAGACTTACATCAGGCCCTTAACCTGTTGAGCCACAATGGGAACTCCAGAACTAAAGGAATTCTGAGCCTCTGTCTTAGTGCCCTGGGCACTGAGGTGTGGCCACGTGATCCAGCCTCGCCAGTCTGCAGCCTTCAGGCTCCGCTCTGAGGACCAAGTGACCAGAACAGAGGCCGTGGGGGAGGGGTTCCCTCTTTAAGGCTTTGCTGGTGGTACCAGGGGAGGTGCCTCTTCCTGCTGAGAAACAGCTGAGCTTTTTGCTTCTCAGGCTCCACCTCCAGGTGACCCCTCCCACTTCTCTGTCTTTGCTAAGAAGCCAAAGTCAGTTGCCCAGTCCCCCTGACTGGTTCATCTCAGAATCACCAAGACCAGTTGCTCCTCCATCATTGTCCTTGTAACATCTCGGTGGCATTTGGTCCCCATGACCGCCCTGCACGTCTCACTTTCTCATGTTTCTCAGCCACCTTTGCTGGAGTCCTTTCCCCCCACCTCTGCCGTCCCGTGGAGGGGGTTTCCTCTTCTGGATCCATATGACTCTCCCTGGAAATGCTTACTCACACCTGTAATTTGTCCCTTGGCCCGTGTGCTTGTGACTTAGTCTTGACAGCGCTCTAGTCCCAGCCCACTGTTCCCAGGTCTCCTCAGACCACACCCACTTAGATTTGGTTCCTGGGAACTGGGACCCAAACTGAACTTAACATCTCCCTGCCCCTGGGCCCCTCCCATGTAGGTTCCACTTCAATTAATAGCATCCACCTTCTTTCCTGAGACACAGCCCCAAGGATCCTTCTCAACTCTATCTTACTCCGAGTCAGCCATCACGTTTCATAAAATCTACCTTGTCAACACCTCTTAGGAGTTCTCCTTGTGGCTCAGCGGTAATGAACTCGACAAGTATCCATAAGGATGCAAATTCAATCACTGGCCTCGCTCAGTGGGTTAAGGATCTGACATTGCTATGAGCTGCGGTGTAGACTGCAGACGAGGTTTGGATCTGGCGTGGCTGTGGCTGTGGCTGTGGCTGGCGGCTACAGCTCCGATTCACCTCCTAGCCTGGGAACCTCCATATGCCCCCCCACACCGAGTTCAGCCCTTAAAAAAAAAAAATACACACACTCAAAAAAAGAAGAGTGTCCAGAGAGAGAAGAGGGAAATTCTGGACCAAACTGAGGAAGCCTTGACTTTTGGGCTGAGGAGGAAAGACAGAGAAGGAACAGCTTGTGAGACAGGAGACACCAGGAAATCATCGTGCACAGAAGGTGAGGGACTAGAAGGTTCCTAGAGAGAGTAAGGCGCCGAGCGTGTGGAATACTGCGGAGAGGTCAGAAAGGGAGGGCTGACGAGTGCCTGCCAGTTTTGATGAGACGAGGCCACTAGAACCTCTGCAGGAGCTATTTTGGTGGCGGGTGGGGGTGGAAGCAGATGGAAGTGGGTTGAGGAGGAAGTGGGAAGTGAGAAAAGGAAGACAGTGTGTAGACAGCTGGGGGGGGGGGGGTTTGTGAAGGGGAGGAAAGAGGGGTGGGGGCTAGAGCCCGTGGGGTCAAGATTGGGCTTGTTTTGTTTGATTTCGTTTCGTTTAGGGCCACACCTGAGGCATATGGAAGTTCCCAGGCTAGGGGTCAAATCAAAGCTGCAGCTGCTAGCCTACACCATGGGCACAGAAACTTGGGATCCAAGCCACATCTTCATTCTACACCACAGCTCACAGCAATGCCAGATCCTTAACCCACTGAGTGAGGCCAGGGATCAAACCTGCATCCTCATGGATACTAGTTGAGTTCTTAACCTGCTGAGCCACAACGGGAACTCCTAAGGAACAGGAACTCCTAAGACTGGGCTATTTAACAGGGGAGGGGTGCCGATGGGCTTGGCTCTGATGGCTGATGGAGTTGGCAGGAGAAATAACAGGAGCCGACTCTCTCAGAGGGCATGGGGCCCAATGCCAGGGAAAGGTGTGGATGGCTGGCAGCTGGTGGCACACAGGACAGGTACTTGCTTGCCTCTGTCCCTTGCCCACACTGTTTCCTCAGCTGGAACTCTTCTCCCATGCTTCCTTAGTGTACTCAGGTTCCTCCTTCAGAGCCTAAGTGGAAGGTTACCTCTGTGAAGGAGTTCCTCTTCCACTGTCACCCTGTCTCTGCTGTTCCAAGGACAACGGCCAGCCTTCTGTGGCTACTTCTCACGTTAGCCTGTAATGTCCAACTCTTCCACCAGACTGAGTCCCCATTGCTTCAGGGTCCCCAGGACATGGTCTGGGGCTTGGTGCAAGAGACCGTGGGGAGACTAGATAAATGAATTACCTACAGACGTGCAATAAAGCAGGAGAAGGGCAAGCCTGGAATAGTTCCTGAGGGATGTGGAGCAGGGATGGAAAAGGGAAGAAACAGGAGGAGGGGACAAGGCCAAACATTGCCATGAGCACTTCTGTTTATCAAGGGCTTCTTCTTCCCTTTTCTTTTCTTTTTTTTTTTTAGGGCTGCACCTAAAGCATGTGGAGGTACCCAGGCTAGGGGTCAAATTAGAGCTACAGCTGCCGGCCTACGCCACAGCCACAGCAACGTCAGATTCTAGTCGCATCTGCGACCTACAGCACAGCTCATGGCAACACTGGATCCTTAACCCACTGAGCAAGGCTAAGGATTGAACCCGCATCCTCACGGATACTAGTTGGGTTCATTACCGCTGAGCCACAATAAGAACTCCATCTATTTTATTTTGTTTTGTTTGCTTTTTTTTTTTTTTTTTGCCACACAGGGAGTATGTGGGAATTACTGGGCCAGGAATTGAACCTATGCCTCACAGCAGTAACCAGAGCCAAAGCGGTGAGAATGCAGGGGCCTCAACCTGCTAGGCCACCAGAGAACTCCCTCCATTAGCTCTGATTGGACCCCTAGCCTGGGAACCTCCATATGCCGCAGGTGTGCCCTAAATAAAAAGACAAAAACAAAACAAAACAAAACAAAACCAAAACAGGATGTTCAGTTAAGCTTGAATTACAGAGAAATAATTTAAAAAATTTTTTTACTTTTTATTTTTTGTCTTTTTGTCTTATTAGGGCCGTGCCCACGGCATATGGAGGTTACCAGGATAGGGGTCGAATTGGAGCTGTAGCTGCCTGCCTACACCACAGCCACAGCAATGCGGGATCCGAGCCGCCTCTGCGACCTACACCACAGCTCACAGCAACGCCAGATCCTTAACCCATCGAGCAAGGTCAGGGATCGAACCCACATCCTCATGGATGCTAGTCGGGCTCACTTACCACTGAGCCCCAATGGGAACTCCCAGAGAAATAATTTTTTTAGTGTAAGTATGTTCTATATTTGTGTGTGCCAAATTTGGCAATCCTGTACGTAGTAGATGGTTAATAAATATTGTTGAATAAACGTTGCTCGATTAAATGACACAGTAGGGGTGCAGACAGTAAACTCCAGACTGGGAAATCTAGGGGACAGTCTGGTATTGTCAGGGAATGAATAAATTGCAAGGAGAAAGTGAAAAAAAAAAAAAAGAGGAGGAATTTATAGATTAAAAGAGAGGTAAGAGACATTAAACCACTTGAAATCCATCCTCGGATCCTAATTTCAATAAACTAAATAAATTGGAGAGAAAAAACATTTTATGATCATTAGAAATCTGAACACGGACTGGCTATTTGATGAAGTTAAAGCATGACTGTTAATTTTTTTCAGGCTTGATGATAGCATTGGGGTTACATTTATTTCCTAGTGTCCTTATCTTGGACAGTATTGTACTGAACAGTAAATAGTTCTGAACAGTAAATATACTGTAAAGAGTACTATTTACTGTTTATTTTACTGTTTATTTACTGAGCAGTAAATAGTAAATAGTTCAGTACATATTACAGTAATAATATGTACTGAACTATTTAGGAATGAAATGATATGATGTCTGGGATTTGCTTCAAGAAAATACAGAATATGTTCTCTTAATTGTGGTTACATGGGTATATTCCTTTGTGACAACGATTTAAATTGTACACTTAAAATGTATGTTTTATTATATGTAGATTGTACCTCCGTAAAGTTGGTTTTCTTTTTTGTTTGTTTGTTTATTTTTTAGGGCTGCACCTGTGGCATGTAAGTTCCCAGGCTAGTGGTGGAATCAGAGCTGCAACTGCCGGCCTACACCACAGCCACAGCAACGCAGGATCCGAACCACGTCTGTGACCTACACCACAGCTCCTTAACCCACTGAGTGAGACCAGGGATCGAATCTACATTCTCAGGGATACTAGTTGGGCTCGTTACGTCTGAGCCATGACAGGGACTTCCTGAAGCTTTTTTTTTTTAATGGGATTAGGGAAGGAAATGGCTGAGGGTAAGGATGAAACAAGATTGGTCATGAGTTGAGAAGCTTTGAAGTTGAGTGTTGGGTACATGGAGATTCATCACATGCCTCTGTTTACCTTTTTTTTTTTTTGCCTTTTCTAGGGCTGCACTTGCAGCATATGGAGGTTCCCAGGCTACGGGTCTAATCGGAGCTGTAGCTGCCGGCCTATGCCACAGCCACAGCAACACGGGATCCGAGCCGCGTCTGCAACCTACACCACAGCTCACGGCAACGCCAGATCCTTAGCCCACTGAGCAAGGCCAGGGATCGAACCCACAACCTCATGGCTCCTAGTTGTATTTGTTTCTGATGCACCATGATGGGAACTCCTCATAATGAACCATTTTTTAAATGGCATGAAGAAAGGATGCTATTTCTGTTTTACAGATGAAGAAACTGAAACAGAGGTTTAGTACCTTGCCTCTAAATCACACTGCTGGTAAAACGATGAGTCTGGAATATGAATATTTGAATTCAGAACTTAAGCTATTAACCTCTGAGATGTCCAGAGCAAAGTGCAGATGTTGCCTAAGGGATGACACAGCCCTCTTGGTGGGCGCAGTCTGACTTAGGGCATTCTGGAAGCAAGATGGACAAAAACGGTGGGGGCTGTGGTGTGGTGGAGTGAGAAATGGCTTCCCTCTTAGAGCTGTCATTGCTTGGACCCAGGGTAAGAGGTGTGGACTTGGGACCCGGCTGACTCTGACATTTGCTGGCAGCGTGAACTTGGACAGATCCCTTAAAATCTTAGAACCTCACTTTCCTCATTTATAATGTGGGTATTCATAGACAGTTTGGCAGTTTCTTAAAAAGTTAAACATATCTTTGGGAGTTCCCTTTGTGGCTCCACAGGTTAAGAATACGACTAGTATCCATGGGGATGCGGGTTTGATCCCTGGCCTTGCTCAGTGGGTTAAGGATCCGGCATTGCTGCAAGCTGCAGTGTAAGTCAGGGATGCGGCTGGGATCTGGCGTTGCTGTAGCTGTGGCATAGGGCAGCAGCTGCGGCTCTGATTTGACCCCTAGCTGGGAAACCTCCATATTCCCCAGGTGTGGCCCTAAAAGACCCCCCCCCCAAAAAAGGTTAAATATAAATTTATCCCATGACCTCTCAATTCCACTCTTTTCTCTCTACTCAAGAAAAATGAAAATGTGTCCTTGCAAACACTTGTATGCTAAAGTTCATAACATTATTATTTACAATGATCAAAAGTAGATGGGATTTCTCTGGTAGCCTAGCGGGTTAAGACCCTTGCATTTTCACTGCTGTGGCTCAGGTTGCTGCTGTGGCACAGGTTTGATCCCTGGCCCAGGAACTTCCACATGCCACAGTGTGGCAAAAAAGAAAAAAAGGAGAGAGGGAATTCCCTTCGTGGCTTAGCAGTTAATGAACCCGACTAGGATCCATGAGGATGTGGGTTCAATCCCTGGGTTTTCTCATTGGGTTAAGGATCCCATGTTGCCATGAGCTGTGCTGGAGGTCTCAGATGCGGCTTGGATCCTGTGTTCTGGTGGCTGTGGTGTAGACCAGCAGCTGTAGCTCTGATTCGACCTCTAGCCTTGGACCCTCCTTATGCCACAGGTGCGGACTTAAAAAACAAAAACAAACAAGCAAACCAAAAAAAGGGGGGAGAGAGAGAACCCAACCTAAATGTTGCAACTTTCATTGAGAAAAAGTAAAAAAATTTAAAAAAGTAGAAACAAGCCAAATGTGGTTGGATAAACAAAATATGGTTGAATATCACGGGATATTCAGCAATTAAAAGGAACTACTAATACATGCTACACATTGATAGATCTCAAAGCATTATCTCTTTGTAAAAGGAGTCAGATACAAAAGACCACATATAGCGTTTCCATTTCTTTCTTTCCCTTTTTTTTTTTAATTGGACCTTCCATGGATGGTGATAGTCAAAAATTTTTCTTTGTCTTTTTTTTTTGCCTTTTCTAGGGCCGCACCCACAGCATATAGAGGTTCCCAGACCAGGGGTCTAATTGGAGCTGTAGCCGCCGGCCTTCGCCACAGCCACAGCAACAGCAACGCGGGATCCGAGCCGCGTCTGCAATCTACACCACAGCTCATGGCAACGCCAGATCCTTAACCCACTGAGCAAGGCCAGGGATTGAACCCACAACCTCATGGTTCCTAGTCGGATTCGTTAACCACTGAGCCACGATGGGAACTCCTGGTGTTTCCATTTCTAAGAATTGTCCAGAAAAGACACACTATAAAGACAGAAAGTAGTCTGGGCCCCTGAGGTGGGAACCTGGAGTTATTTGTTGCAAGTGGGGGTGAGGGGGGTCTCTTAGAAAATGTCCTAGGAGTTCCCGTCGTGGCGCAGCGGTTAACAAATCCGACTAGGAACCATGAGGTTGCAGGTTCAATCCCTGGCCTTGCTCAGTGGGTTAAAGATCTCGCTGTGGTGTGAGCTGTGGTGTAGGTCGCAGATGCGGCTTGGATCCTGCATTGCTGTGGCTGTGGTATAGGCCGGCAGCTACAGCTCCAGTTCGACCCCTAGCCTGGGAACCTCCGTATGCCGCAGGTGGCCCTAAAAAGCAAAAAAAAAGAAAGAAAGAAAGAAAAAAAGAAAATGTCCTAAAGTTGAATTGTGATGGTGTTTGTATAACTATAAATTTACTAAAAATCAGTCTTAGACCCTTAACATGGGTTTGCGATGGTATGAGAATTTTTTTTTAAAAGTATTTACCTCGCAGGTACCACCTCACAATGGTCAGAACGGCCATCGTTAAAAAGTCTGCAAATAACAAATGCTGGAGAGGATGTGGAGAAAAGGGAACTACATGCTGGTAGGAATGTCAATTAGTGCAGCCGCTATGGAGAACAGTATGTGGTTCCTTGAAAAACTAAAAGTAGAACTACCATATGGTCCAGCAATCCCACTCCTGGGCATATATCCAGAAAAGATGAAAACTATAATTTGAAAAGACACATGCACCCCAATGTTCATAGCAGCGCTATTCATAATAGCCAAGACATGGAAGCAACCTAAATGTCCATTGACAGGTGAATGGATAAAGAAGTGTGGTACACACACACAATGGACAACTACTCAGCTTTAAAAAATGAATAATGCCATTTGCAGCAACATAGATGGAACTAGAGGTTATCATACTATGTAAAATAAGTCAGAAAGAGCAAAAATAAATACTGTATTGATATCACTTATATGTGGACTTTAAAATATGACACAAATGAACTTATTTACAAAAACAGGCTTACAGACATAGAGAACAAATTTATGGTTACTTAAGGGAAAAGGGGTTGGGGGAGTGATAAATTAGGAGTTTGGGATTAGCAAATACAAATTACTATAGACAAAACAGATAAGCAACGAGGTGCTACTGTCTAGCACAGGGCACTATATAATATCTTCAATATCCTGTAATAAACCATAATGGAAAAGAATATGAAAATGAATATGTATATATGCATCATTGAATCCCTTTGCTATACGTCAGAAACTAACACAACATTGTAAATCAACTATACTTCAATTTAAAAAATGTAGCTACCTCACAGAATTATTACGGGGGTTAAATAACATAAAGAACAGAGACAGGAATGCCAGCAGTGCTCTAGAAATTATTATTGGGCTGGACATCGGGCTGCCGTGACTTCCTCTGCGGAAATGGAGCCGGTCCCCTGCTCGCAAATCCTTGAACACAAGCCTTTGGGTGAGACTCAGATGGCCATAGAAAGAGAAGCCTGGCTTCCAGGTCTTGAGGGGTCTTTCCTATTCCTTATTCTGGTGGAGTCAGATGGGACTCAGCCTCCAGCCTAGTCCCTCCCTTTCCCGTTTGGAGAGGAGGTTTCTGAGAAGGATGCAGGCTGAGGACGGGGTTGAGTGCCCTCTACAGTAGGCAGCGGGAATTGCAACAGCCGGGTCAGCCCATTCATACCTTTTCCACCCTGACAACGTTGGTGAGGTGGTACCTTTTCACTGATAGGGACATCGAGACTCAGAGTGTCCAAGTGATTTGCCCAGGGTCGCACAGCTGGCACCCCCGCTCCAAGCCCTCTGACGATGGTGGCTCAATGGCTCTAGGTCCTTTCAGCTGAAGAGTTACTCACACTAACCCCTACTGTTTTGCATAATGATTCTGTGCCCATGAAGTTTTCTCATCTGGGTTATATTCTGGGGTGGCTAATTCAAGGACGGGGAACAAGAGAAAGTGGAGGTGGGGGGAATGCCTCCTCCAGGGAAGGAGTCTCAATAGTAATGACCCCCCACTAAAGCCCCTAAACTCAGATTTGTGAGACTGGTGGCTGTTGGAGTGGGAGAAAGAGGAGCCCACTGATCTGCAATGTTATTTATACAAGATTTATTCATTCCAAATTTTTTTGAGTGTTTTCTTCTTCAAAACTGTGCTACGCACAGGGATGCAAATATGCATGAGACTCTAGGGGATAAAGGGAGTTTCCCAGCTTAGGTTCTGGCAGGTGGAGCCCAAGCCCACTCCCCAGGCATCTCAGCTGCAAAGAGTCTGGAGGAGGGTTGCATTGAAGCCCACATCCCCTGCCACATGAGCAAAAGAAATCTGGTACTACTGTCACCAGAAGAGACAGGTGTGATCATCATCCTTCGAGAACTTTCGTGTGCGTGTGCGTGTGTGTGTGTGTGTGTGTGTGTGTGTGTGTGTAGGGTGGGACCAGGACTCTTGGTACTCAGGATCCCTAGAGTCTAAACCTGGGCGGACCCCAGGATCCCTCCTCATGACAACTTCCCCAAAGACTTTTGCAGAAGATGCTAGGTGGCGAATATTTTGAGCAACAGAACACCACACACCATTGTTCCTCAAACCCTAGTCCCACCTTGGGGTCTTTACCTCTGGCCTCTGCAAAAGGGGTGTAGGAGAGGCAGACCTTCCTGATGCCTTTCCTCCCACAGGCTATGTGATGACATGCATGAAACAATTCTTCTGTTGTCACGACCAGGAGGACCAGGAGGCAAGCTGCATTAGCTCTTTTCTTACATAAATCCTCTCTTCCCTCTGCCCCAGAATGAGCTATTTCTCTCTGTGACCACTGCCCCCACCCCCAGGCCACACATAAACCCACCTTATTCCATGTGATCATAACAATCTTTCTATTTGGGGGATGAGAGGCATATTTTGGGGGTTCATTCATTCATTAAAAATATATATTGAGGGAGTTCCCATCGTGGCTCAGTGGAAACTAATCCGACTAGGAATCATGAGGTTGGGGGTTCAATCCCTGGCCTCGCTCAGTGAGTTAAGGATCCGGTGTTGCTGTGGCTGTGGTGTAGGCCAGCAGCTGTAGCTCCGATTAGACCCCTAGCCTGGGAACCTCCACATGCCGCGGGTGCAGCCCTAAAATGACAAAAGAATATATATATATATTCTAGGCAGTGGGGATGCAGCAGTGATTAAGACAAAATTCTCAACAGCTCATTTCCATACTAATGGAAAAGACAGACAAAAAAGAAGAAATACATTCACAAATTTTCATATAACAGTAAGCTCTTCAGAAACTAAAGAAGTGTAAAGGGACAGAACAAGCTGAGGGGACATGGTCCTCCAGAATTAGAATTTTTACTGGAATTCACGTTTTCTTTGCTTTATTCTTCCTGGGGGAGATAAGAGAGTCTAGTCAGTGTGTCCCCTCTGGTCTCATCAACGTGTTTTGGCCGTTCAGGCTTCAGAGGGCAGTGTTGGGATTTGAGAGGGGGCTGCAGTCAGTCGCTCAGAATTTGCTCAAGGGGACATTTAGAATCTAAGTCAGAAAGGAAAACAGGTACTGAGAAAGTCTATTTATTGTTTTCCGTGGGCGTTATAATTCTCCCTTTCTCCGAATTTATTCCCTTTTTTTTTCCATCTTGCACACACTTATTGAATTCCTAACTATTCATTCAACATTTCTTGAGCCAACTGTGTGCCAGGCACTCTTCTAGGCGACTGAAACAGAGAGGTAAAGAACATTCTCTGCTCGCAGGAGTCCCTGCTGTGCAAAGCTTCTAAACGTCTTTTCTTCTTTTCCTTCAACTTTGTTTTTTTTAAGATTCACCTATGTTGATTCACTTAGCCCCCGTGAGAGTAGATAGGAAGATTCCCATTTTACGGATGCAAAAACCATGTCTGCTAAGGAAAAAAATGAAGTGCTTTGCAGTGACTGAACACCAGGACGCCACCGCGCCACGTGCAGCGGCGCGTTTCGCCCCTTGCCATCCCACCCGCGCACTCACCCTCCTTTCCTCCCTCCCAGCCGCCGGCGCGCCGGGTCCACGTGTGTGTGTCTGTGTGAGGAATGGGGACGGGGGCGGTGCCGCTGGAGGGGTGGGGTCCGGGCGAACGTCACAGGCAGTGCCGCCCAATCAGCGGCGGGCTCGCGGCCCCGGCGCTGGTATTGGGGCAGCGAGGGGGCAGTTCTCTATAACGCGGTCTCCGGGAGCCAGCGGGGAAGAAAGAAGCCGAGCGGGCGGAAGGCGCCCTCCCCGCCGCCTGGGCCCGGGCACCGGGTGCCGGGCCCGGGGTCCTTCCCGCCTCCCGCGGCCGCCAGCCGCTTTGTTTCCCCAACCTCTGCTCTCCGGGCAACTCGAGAGGGGCTCCCGCCCGGGCTGCTCAGGGATCGCGGCGGCAGGAAGGGCGGCCCACCGCGCCGGGACTCGCAGGGACCCAGGAGTCCGGCCGCCGGGAGGGCCGCGTGACAAGATCGAAGAGGGAGCCAGAGCTCCGCGGCCCAGGGGTACGGGCCGGGGGCGCCCGTGAGCAGAGACCTCCCCGTCGAGGGGGGGCGATGTTCCCCTCGCCCGTGGGCTCTTCGGGCAGCCAGGGCATCCCGCCGCTGGGACCAGGACCCCCGCAGTGGGCAACCCCCCGGGCGGTTCCATGGAGACTCTTTGCCCCGCTCCCCGCCTCGCAGTGCCGGCGTCCCCGCGAGGGTCTCCCTGCTCCCCTACACCCCGGAAGCCGCGTCGGGGGACCCAGGAGTTCTCTCCGCTGTGCCTGCGTGCCCTTGCCTTCTGCGCCCTTGCCAAACCCCGGGCGTCCTCTCTGGGCCTGGGGCCTGGGGAGCTGGCGCCGCGGGCCCCGGTGCTGCTGGGCCCTCGCGGCCCGCTGTGCACCGGCGGCTGGGCCCCGGATGGCCTGAAGCACCTCGCAGGACAGGCCGGGCGGTCCAGCGATCCCAATTCCCCGGCCCGCCAGGATGCCGACGCCGCAGTGTGCCGGGGCCGCAGCGCGGAGGAAGAGGGCGGAGGCAGTTTCCCGCACTTCGGCGCTCGCTCCGGCTTACCTCCCGGCCTCTGCCCGGCGCCTCGGCGCCCTCGGGAATCTCCGACCAGCTCCGCCTCAGCTCCGCCTAGGCCAGCCCCGGGTCTCGACTCCCAGCCTGGCTCCGCCGCCAGCCCGCATCAGGATCCCGGTTCCCGGCCTCCGTCGCCACCTGCGGACCTCTCCTCTGAGCCGGCGGGGCCCGGGGCCGCGCCGGAGCCGCCCCTGCCGGGCCAAACGGCCGCAGTCGATGGAAACCCCCCGAAGGCCGCCCCCGAGGCACCGGCCGCCAGGCCCTCGACGGCCAGCGGAGCTCCGGCCGCGCCCGGCGATCTCCGCCAGGAACACTTCGATCGTCTGATCCGCCGGTCGAAACTTTGGTGTTACGCGAAGGGCTTCGCCCTCGACACTCCGAGTTTGCGCCGGGGGCCCGAGCGGCCGCCAGCCAAAGGGCCCGCGCGGGGAGCCGCCAAGAAACGCCGGCGGCCGGCGCCCCCCCAGCGCAGCGCGCAGCCCCGTCGCCCTGCACCGACGCTCCCCACCACGAGCACCTTCAGCCTCCTCGATTGCTTCCCCTGCCCCCCGGCCTTGGTGGTGGGGGAGGACGGAGACTTAGGGCCGGCATCCTCGCTTCGCCTCCAGGGAGACTCTAAACCCCCGCCCGCCCACCCGCTGTGGAGGTGGCAGATCGGGGGTCCCGCTGTCCCCGAGCCCCCCGGCCTCAAATTCTGGGGCATCAACTTGGAGCAACTCTGAGCGTGAGACCTCTTCTGCCTGCCAAGGGGGAAAAGTGGGGGCCACAGTCAAACTGCGGGCTCAAGGCTAGAGCCTCGTTTCTCACCTTTGCCTGTCCCCTTTTATGTTTTATGGGCTGTGGTCAGAGAGACCTCAGATGACAGTGATCTTCAAGCACCTAACTGGTCGAGGTGACACTCCCTCCCCCTCGTCCTTTGGGGAGGACCAAGGGCTGGAGTCAGGAGAAGGCTTAACCGAAAAAACGCTTAATGACATAGATTCCAACCCCTCCTCTCTTCCATCTCGAATCTCTGGGGGCAGGGCCTTCACCCCAGGGGGAGCCTCGGAGGCTACTGCTCGAAGACCAGGTGGGGGGGGGGGAGGGAGAGAGACCTTGGTGATGGACAAACCGGTTGTTTCTGTGGGCAAGCAAGGGATGGAGGTGGGGGGGCCGGGGTGGGGGTGGGGAGGTGATTGGCAGCTCCCTGGGGGCATCCCCCACCCCCACCATCCAGGCCTTTAACCCTTCACTCCCCACAGGCCTTCCCTAGTTTCTGAGCACTGCTGCAGACTTCATGGGGGGAGGGAACAACTTAGGCAAGGGGAAGCTCACCCCCTTCCTGTTCTTTGTCCCCCCTCCGCAAGCAAGTGACCCCGAGTTGCCGAGATCTTCATTCTCAGCCACCAGCCTCTCTCCCCTTTGTCCAGTTTTGGAGTTTCCCTCTTCAGTTTTCCCCGTGTGCTTCCAGGTTCTAAGGTCTGACGGGTAAAAGCCGACTCCCCACCCCTAGACACAGCCCCCTCCCCCAGCTGACTCCTCACGGGAGGAGGGGCAGGGCCGAGGGACTGCCTCCGGTTCAAATGTGCAGACTTGGCCTGGGGACCATCCCAGGGAAAGCAATGGAAGGTGGAAGAAATCAATAAAATCAGACCAAACAAGTTGCCTTTCCAGGTCCTCTCCAGCGGTTTCAGGACGCAGGGCGCGGAGGTAGAGGGCAGGCCTGGGTCCATTCTTCGGACACCCGAAACTGTCGGGCCCCTGCAAGGCTAGAGTGAGACCGGCTGCTCTTTGTGGAGGAGGTCTAAGCACAAGGTCCAGTGGGGTTGGGGGGGGGGGCAACAGTTTGGGTTTGGATGGGAACTGGGCTGAAGGACCTTTTAGCATCCTCACCCTCACCCAACCTCAGGCATTTCGGGAGTTGTCAGAGACCTGATGGATCCGAAAGGGGCTGGGCCGAGGGATTAGTTTTGAGGTCAGAAGTTCTGTTTTCCTGGGGGAAGGTAGAAATAGGCCACTAACTGCTACGCCCTCTGATCCCCAGGAGCCAGAGGGGAGCGGAGAGCTGCCTCCTCCACCCAGGTGAGCTCCGGGGAGTTTAGCTCTTAGGGAGATTCCAAGTTTAGGTGTAAGGGGAAGCTGGGGGTTGCCCACCTGCCCAACGACTGAGGGACCCCGTGACACTTCGGCTCACACGAGTGAACATCACCCACTCCTCCCCCCACCAAGGAGGGGCGAGGGACAAAGAATTCCCACGTAGACTGGGGAAGGACCAGTTTCCTTTTCTGTGAAAATTCTGTAAAAAGTTTTTAATGTTTGCATAGAGCAGATTCTTGAGAGAGAGAGAAGGAAAAAAAAAAACTTTTGGAAGGCAAAAGTTTTGTTTGAAAAGCTGTCTCTTTTAATTTTTCTTTTGCTGGGGGTGGGGGTGGGGGTGGGGTGGGGTGGGGTGGGTGGGCGCGGGGTGGGCCCGGCTCTCCTTCTCCTCAACATCTGGCCTTTATGAACCCTACTGACCTCCCCTCCCCCTCCAGCTGTGTGGTGGGGAGGAGGGAGGAGGGTGGGGGCAGTGCCTTCGAGCCTGTGTTTCAGGGGGAATCCGTCTTCTCTTGCCCCCCCCCCTCAAGAAC
>PVHT020001179.1:11147623-11159898 GCA_004024745.2 Catagonus wagneri | reverse complement strand
TCTTTCGGGGGGACTCCCTTTCTTTTCTGGGGAGTGGGAGGGGATGCTGTCCCTTTGGTTTCCCTTCTCCTTCAAGTGGATTAATCCTCAACCTGGGAGGAGGCTGGGCAGAGAGAGAAGAAACACCTTCTGGCCAGACCTGGAACTCCTCTCCTTGCTGAACGATTAACTTGGAGAAGCTCAGAGCTGGAAACAGCCCTAGAATCTTGCCAGTCCCTTTACAGAATAGGGAGCTATGTTAGTTTTCTAGAGCTGCCGAACACATTGCCAAGACCCTGGTGGCTTAAAACAACAGAGATTTATTTTCTCAGCGTTCTGGAAGCTGCGAGTCTGAAATTGAGGTGTCTGCGGGGCCATGCGCCCTCCAAAGCCTCTGGGGGAGACCCCCTTACCTCCTCCGGCTTCTGGTGGCTCCAGGCGTCCCGTGGGTTGTGGCTGTCTTACTCCGAACGCTGCTTCCCTGTTCACGTGGCCTGTCTTCCGTCTCTTACGAGGACATTTGTCACTGGACTTCAGGCCCGCCTGGATAAAGCCGGACGATCTCATCTTGACAACCTTGGTTTGATTCTGTCTGCAGAGTCCCTTTTCCAAATAAAGGCATGTTCACCCGGTGCTAGGGGGCCGTGGGGTTAGGATGGGAACTTATCTTGTTGGGTACCACCCATCAGCCCACTACAGAAACCAAGTTCCAGGGGGAAAACTTGTTCAGACTTTGTGGCGGAGGGAGATCTGTGCTGGGCCGGTGTGGGGCGCAGCCCCTCTTGAACGGGGGAGGGGGGGAGCTGGGGGGGGCACAAGTCTTCGGGAGGGAAGCAGAGCAGCCCCGGGAAAGGGTCGAATTGGACCCTCTTGCTTTCCTTAGGCTGAGGCCAGCATCCTGAGACTTTCCCTCCCCCTCACGCTGAGGCAGGATGGGGGCGGTCCCCCCAGGAGGATCCGAGGCGGCTCTCTCGCCCTCCCTCCCTCCACTCCCCCCTCCCCGTGTCTCTCTGGGGAGGGGTGTCCCCAGCCCCTACTCCCAGACGGACATCCTTGCACCCCCCCTTCCGCCCCTCCCCTCCCCCAGGCTTCTGTCCTCTGAGGTTCTGCCACTGGCCACTGTGGACTGGGCTGGATATGTAGGTTCTGTCTGGGTCTTTAAGTTCCCTTCCTGGGTTATCGCAGGTCCTTTAGTCTCCAAGAGTCTCTACTCCTCGACTGCTCTGGGACCAGAGGTCTGCCCCTCCTGATCAGGGCCACCTGCACGACCCCAAGGTGAGCGCCTCCCTTACGTTTTTGTTCCCAAGGCACCCAGTTTGCTCCCCCCACCCCAGCTCTGCTCCCTGTCACCTCCCTCCTGAGAGCCTCAGCTGCCCCCACACCCTCTGCCTCTTAAATCTTTGTAGCTTGACTTCTGCCTCTGAAGCCGCTCTTTCCAGAGTCACCCGGGACAACCCCCAACCACAAATCCAGCGGTTGCCTCCTTGCCGCCCTGACCCCTGAATCACTCCATGACCTGTGAGGCTGCTGGGTGTGCACTGGGCTCTCCCGGCGCGGTGGTGTCCTCTCTCCAAGTTTCTCTCTGTCTTCTGGGCCTCCTCGTCTTCCTCTGTCCCTTCCTTTAAAAAGAGGGAGACTGATGGTATCCAGGTGACATCTACCCTCTGTCCCCATGTCTCCCCCACGTGATCCCTTTCGTCTTCTCCCAAGTCCTCAGCTTGCAGAGACATAGGGAAATGTCCCCCGAATGACTGTACCTGCCTCCTCTCCCTCCAGCTCCGTCCCGCTCCTAAGCTTTGATGCCATATCTCCCCGGCTGAAGACCCAGCTCATTGTTTCTGCCCTCGGTTCACATCAGTGCCTCTGGTCAAGTCCATGTTCTGGCTACAGCTCTGCCTTTCTCCGGATCACTCAGCACCTTGAATTCTCCCCCTAGGTCCTCCCACTTGACCCACTGCTAACTCTTCTGAACCTCCCCCGTTTCTAGCCTCACCGGTATCTTTTAGTCTTTCCATCGTGGTGCAAGTCGCAGGGGTCCCAGGACTTTGCAGTGGCCACTCAACTTGAGTCTAGATCTCAGGTCTTTCTCTGATGCCCTCAGATCAGGTTACCTTCTTACTCAACGGGTCCTTTGATTTTATTACGTACCGTAGCCTTGGCCTGTCACTTGGGGCTTTCTGTGATTTGACCCGCACTCTCCTGTCCAGCCAGTCTCTGTGACTTCACTTTATATGCCACGTGGCCCATCACACTGGAATGCCCTTCCTTCCCCAGCCACCTGCCCTTTCTCTGCCTTCATTCCCCAAAGCCCATTCGAGGTGCCATCTCCTCCACGAAGTCCTCTTTGATTTCCCCAGTCGGACAGGATCTGCGCCACCTCTAGACCCTCTTCACCCTTTCATGTCTGGGGGAGGAGTAGTGACATGTGATGGGAGAATATGAGCTTTGGAGCCAAACCCTCCCGCTCTCGCTCTCTCTCCAAGAAGATGCTGGGAAGCTGGTCAGGCCACCCTACAGGAATCACCTTTCTGACCTAAGCGTTGATTTCATTGTTTTGGCCTTAATTGAGAGTTGTCGACATGAAATAGTCACGTGGAAATCACTCCTGCAATTGTAAAAACTTCCCAAGAAGACAGTGTTCCGTGTGCCAAGTCTCCCTACTGTAGTGTTTATATTTTCTTTAAGATAAAGAATTAAGAGTATCGATAAGTTTATAATTGCTTGTGGGTTTTTTCTTGTACCCCTCTGCAGTCATCTTGTAAGTCTTGCTTCATTTTATGTAGGCCCCGGAGCCATGTCCTGCACACAGCAAGTACCTAAGAAATACTTACCCAATTCAGAATGCATATTTTAAAAGGTTTATTTAAAGGACTGCACCCAGCTTGGCGCGTGGCACTCGGCCAGCATGCAGTTCCAGAGTTTTCCACTAGATGATGCTGTCTGCTAGCCCCAGAAGGAGGATGGACCACTGGAGAAGGGTGGGTGGGGAAGGGATTAATTCTAAGCAATTGAGTGCCTCCCTGGTGCTGGTGCTCGGGAAGAGGAATGAGCAAGACATGGTCCCTGCACACAAGGAACTCAACTGGGTGCTTTAAGTGCACTATTTTGTTTTCATATAATAGATAGGTATTATTATCTCCATTTAATAGATGAGGAAATGGAGGCTCAGAGAGGTTAATCAACTTGCCTGAAGTGGCACAGTCAGTGGAGGAGTAGAGTTTAACTTGGACCGCCTGCCCGGGTTTTCCCCTGGTAGAGGTTTATCATATCATAGCAAACACTGCCATGGCTTGGAGTCAGGCACTGTCCTAAGAGCTTTGTTTTGTTACCCATCTAATCCTCAGAAGAACACAATGAGGCAGGTAGGGGTCCAATCAGATCTGTGGGATCTGAGAGGGATCCGAGCTGCGTCTGTGACCTACACCACAGCTCTCGGCAACACCAGATCCTTAACTGAGCGAGGCCAGGGATCAAACCTCCGTCCTCATGGATGCTAGTCAGGTTCATTAACTGCTGAACCACGATGGGAACTCCCAGGTAGGTTCATTTATAATCCCCATTTTGCAGATGGGGAAACTGAGGTATGGAGAGGTTAAGTCCACACAGCTGCAAAACTGTGCTCTTGGAGTTTGTTTTCTCTCTCTCTCTCTTTTTTTTGTCCCCCCTTTTTTTTAGGGCCGCACTTGTGGCACATAGAAGTTCCCAGGCTAGGGGTTGAATCGAAGCTGCAGCTGCTGGCCTAGGCCACAGTCACAGCAATGCCAGATCCGAGGCCCGTCTGCTCATTACTATTGAGTCAAGACGGGAACTCCCGAGTCTGTACCTTTTTTTTTTTGTCTTTTTGCCTTATCAAGGGCCGCACTCGCGGCATGTGGAGGTTCCCAGGCTAGGGGTCTAACAGGAGCTGTAGCTGCCGGCCTTCGCCACAGCCACAGCAATGCGGGATCCAAGCCGCGTCTGTGACCTACACCACAGCTCACGGCAACGCTGGATCCTTAACCCACTGAGCAAGGCCAGGGATCGAACCCACAACCTCATGGTTCTTCGTCGGATTCGTTAACCACTGAGCCACAACGGGAACTCCCCGAGTCTGTGCTCTTAATGACCACACAGTTGCCATGTTTCATCACCCCAGCAGCAACCAGTTACAGATGGGGGTAGCCCCCCACCAATATTTGGAGAACACAGAGCTTTGTGCCAAAAACCCTGAGACACAGAGCCTGCCCCTGAAGGCTTTAGGTGCAAGGGAAAAGCAGGACACAGAGTCCCTTCCTTAGAACGTGGGCTCCACATAGACGTGCTGGGTGACTCTACCTGAGTGGCTTACCCTCTCTGGGCTTCAGTTATCATCATCTAAAATCATGAGACTCTGTAGCAGGAAGTGACTCTCAGACACAGGAGGTTTGTTGTCCATAATTTGTTGCAAAATTATAGCACTTAAAAAAATAGAGGTAGGAATTCCTGTCATGGCTCAGCGGTAATGAACCCAGCTAGTATCCATGAGGACGTGGGTTCGATCCCTGGCCTTGCTCATTGGGTTAAGGATCTGGCATTGCCGTGAGCTGTGGTGTAGGTCACAGACATGGCTTGGATCCGGCGTTGCTGTGGCTGTGGTGTAGGCCATCAGTGGTAGCTCGGATTTGACCCCTAGCCTGGGAACCTACATGTGCGGCTCTGGCCCTTGGTGAGGGCTGGGGTGAGAGAGGGCAGGAGTCTAGGTTGAATCCTAGCATGTTTTTTGGCTCTGGTGCCAGGTGGGTGTGTTGATCAAGATGGAGATTTGGGCGCTGGGGATAGAAATGTTTGGAGTCACCAGCATATGACTGGACAAGAACGATCAGGGATTGTATGTCCAGTGGGAAGAGATCCAAGAATAGAAACCCCAGGGGGACATGGAGGTGAGAGGATGAGCCAGGAGGTAGGAGGGCCGCCATCGACGCTCTGGCGACCCCTGCTGGTCAAAACCGAAGTCTGCGTTCAGGTGGCTGCCCAGGTAGGCCTGCTCCCTGCAGTCAGGTGTGGCAGTGTCATTTCATCCCCACCAGTGGAATGTCGAGGGGAAGCGGTGTGGGCCCTTCTCCACTGGGCTTTCAGGCCCTAGATATGTCCTCTCTACCAGCCCTTTCCCCTGCCGAAGGCTGGAACCCCAAAGGGCAGTCACCAAGCTTTGGTCTTGAGTCACTGATGAGCCCTAGAGGGCAGTGCAGCAACACCACAGAAGGAAACTGGGTCTCTCGAAATGACTCTGAAAGGGGAGTTCCTCACAGATCTGGAATGTTCACTCAGAACTTGAGAAAGAAAGGGAACTTTACATCCTTTGAGCGGCTGGCCTTCTTTTTCCGATCTCTTTGTTTTGGGAGTTTAGCCTAATAAGACCTAACTATGCTAATACAATTTAGCCTAACTCAATTAAATGTACCTAATTAGCCTATTGAAAGTTATTAACCTAACTAGTACTACATAAAACCACAATGCAATAAAATGAAAACTTAGGAGTTCCCATCGTGGCGCAGCAGAAAAGAATCTGACTAGTATACATGAGGACGCAAGTTCGATCCCTGGCGTCGCTCAGTGGGTTAAGGATCTGGTGTTGCCGTGAGCTGTGGTGTAAGTCACAGACACAGCTTAGATTTGGCGTCGCTATGGCTGTGGCGTAGGCCAGTGGATACAGCTCTGATTTGACCCCTAACCTGGGAACTTCCATATGGCACAGGTGTGGCCCTAAAAAGCCAAAAAAGGAAAAGAAAGAAAGAAAGAAAGAAAAAAGGTAGACACCCTATAGGGAGGGAGGAGAAGGAGGCAGAGGGTATATTCCTGGGTTGCGGGGCTGACCCCGATCCTGTGGCCATGGCAGTGTAGTGGCAGAGTCAGTGGGGAGCCTAAAGCCTCCTTTGGAATTTTTTTTTTTGCTAGTGGATAGGGCCGGGGCAGTGGGCGCCCGTGTGGGGAACTGTCTATGGCTTTTGAAGGCCTGTAGGTCTGTCCATATGTGTCTGTTGGTCCTGTGTGTGTCTGTGAGGAGGTCCCTGAGTTGGGGGGGGGGTCTCTGGACGTGTGTGAGTTTCTGTGGGTCTGATCATGTTTGGGAGTGAGCGCCGTTCCTGCGCTGGGCTGTCCTGAGCACACGGAGCGTGCGTCTCTTGGCTCCGTGTCTAGGAGCCTGTAAGGATGTGCCCCCTCTGCATTGAGACAGAAACTAGGTCAGCCAGCGGGCGGGAGTGGAGCGAGGGATCGATTCTCGGTCAGTAACAGGCTGAATGGGGAAAAGGGGCAGAGACACAGTACTCTGGACCCAGGAGCCCCCTGGCCTCTTCAGAACACCTGCTCTTGGGGAAAGGGCCAAAGAAGGGAGTGGGAGAAGTGGAGAACCTTATCCTTGAGTGATCACAGGGGCCAGGAATGGGGGTGAGGGGGAAGACAGAGAGATGGAGATGTTGGGGGGGGTCTCTTGGCCTGGGGTTGGTGGGGTAGGGGGCCAGATGTTGCACAGAGTAGCCAGCTTGCCTGGCACTTTGGTTAAGAAAAATGTCTTTTTTTCTCCTGTGAAAAGGACTGGCCTCTCCCACCGGATTACTGCCCCGCCCCCGCATCTGCATAGCAAGATCCCATAGCCACATCCCTCCCTCCATACCTTCCTCTTCTGCCTAGCAGCGCAGGTGAACCCTCACCTGGGTGAGGAAGAGGACTGAGGAATATCTGATCAGATGGGAGGGAAAGGGCTAGATTTAGTTAAGATAATGATGGAGCAGAGTTCCCGTCGTGGCGCAGAGGAAATGAATCCGACTAGGGAACCGTGAGGTTGCAGGTTCAATCCCTGGCCTCGCTCAGCGGGTTAAGGATCTGGCGTCTCCATGAGCTGTGGCGTAGGCTGGCAGCTGCAGCTCTGATTCGACCCCTAGCCTGGGAACCTCTGTAGGCTGCAAGTGCAGCTCTAAAAAGGGAAAAAGAAAAAGCAAATGATGGAGGGGAATTCCCCTTGTGGCTCAGCAGGTTCAGAACCCGACCAGTATCCATGAGGATGTGGGTTCAATGCCTGGCCCTGGTCAGTGGGTTAAGGATCTGGTAGGTCTCAGATGGGGCTCGGATCCAGTATTGCTGTGGCTGTGGTATAGTCCAGCAGCTGCCTGGGAACTTCCATGTGCCATGGTGCGGCACTAAAAAGAAAATAAAGGAAAAAGATGGAGGGCCTCTGTCTTCAGATACTGCTGGGACCTTTGCTGGGGACCTGGGGAAGGACACAAGAGGGTCAGGGAACACTGCCTGGGGGCCTGGCTGCATGGGACGGGCCTCCTTCCCCAGGGAGGGAGAATCCTTATTCCTCCGGGACCTGCCCCCCACTCAACCAGGGAGATGTTTTTTGTCTGTTCCCCAAGTGCTAGACCCCCCTTGACCCGGGGTCTCTAAGCTCTAACCCCCAAACCCCCCATGTCCTCATGCCTAATGGGAGCAGGGCGTCTGAATGCCAGCGCCCTGGAGAGGGCAGTGGGCCCTGCCCGAGGCCAGGCCTTTCCAGCCAGGACGCGCTCGCCCCATGTCAGGCCCCTGCAGCCACCCTGCCTCCAGCTTCCCACTTCCTCCTCCATCTGAGCTGTCGCAGCAGCAGCAGCAGCACCTTCTCTCTCAACACCTTCCATCCCGGGTCCCAGCCAAATACCACGCAGCCCACGGCAAAGCAGGCTCACAGCAGCCCCAGAGCTGGCACGCTCCCCGGCTCCCGCCCCTCCCTTCCTGTCTTCTGCATCCTGGAGGGGCCGTGGATACAGGGCCCCCTGCTCTGTCTGAACCCCCTCCGCAGTTCCCTTTAGGTCAGGGGCTTTGTTTCCAGAGCCACATCAGCCCAAGCTCTTGTGAGCTCCTTGTCACCCTGGGCCAATGTGGCATCACCTTAGTCCTTTGTGGTTCCAAGTCAGTGCAGAACCCTGTGACTGCTGCAGGCACCCTGACATTCTGGACTGGAAGATCCATGTCAGCTTGGGATCCATGTGAGCAGGTGCCATATTGTTCTAACTCCTTGATCCAGGGGACACTATAAACACCATCGTTTCTTTTTTTCTTTTTAGGGTCACACCAGAGGCATGTGGAAGTTCCCGGGCTGAGGGTTGAATCAGAGCTGCAATTGCCAGCCTACACCACAGCCACAGCAATGCCAGATCTGAGCTGCATCTGCAACCTATGCCTCAGCTCATGGCAACTCCGGATCCTTAACCCACTGAGCAAGGTTAGGGATCAAACCTGCATCCTCATGGATACTAGTCAAATTCATTTCCACTGAGCCACAGCAGGAACTGCCTATAGACACCATCTTCATCAGCATTCCAGGCCCCTCAGGACTTCTGTGGGTTCTTTGTTCATCTTTGAGCCAAAGTGAGCTGTGAGTTTTTAATTCCTTGTAGATCACGGCAATTCAGTTGGGGTCAGTAGACCCAGTAGCACCGGCATCACCAGAGACCAGCAGGAAATGCTGAATCTCAGGCCCCACCTAGATCTTTTGAATCAGAACCTGCACTGTTAACCTTTGTGATGCATATACACATGAAGTCGGAGCCACACCATAGTCGAGTTCATGTCCATTTGGATCAAAGTGGAACCGCATTGAACTCCATGATACACCCCCCCCGCCACCGCCGGCCAGTGTGGGCACCGCATTAAAGAGCCCCCAGTGCCCCAGGGGGATTGAGGGGTTCACCCTGTGACCCCTCCATCCGCCACCTGTCTTTACTTCCATCCTGAGAACTTGCCTGTAAACAACTTCCTTCTCAAAAACCAAATGCCTGTTTTCCTGCCCCGAGTCTCTGGCCCCCTCTGCGCAGAATCCAAGCACAAAGGGCTTTTGTTAGCCCCCAACCCTGAGCTGGGCTTTGGGGGGATCCTCCCGACCCTCCCTCCCCACCAGGCTCCTTGCCGACCTCAGGCCACCCGAGCCGGAGGCTGCTGCAGTAGTTTTCCATCCCTGCTGTTCTCTGCCTTATACACACGTTGCACAGATAGATCCAAAGTCTCTATCTATATATACTTCTCCCCCCCCACCCCCACCCCCGGACGGCGTGCGTCTCCTTTGCCAGGCTGTGGTCGTGCAGTCTGTCGCTCGTTAAGGCACTGTCTCGGATTTGCATGTTTAATATTTTATCCAGGAAGCTCTCCTGGCTGGGGCCCTGAGAGCTGGTGTGAAGCCGACAGAATGTCAGGCCCCGGAATGGTTGCTCACGAGTGGTGGCGGTGGGGCGAGTGTCTGGGGGATGATGACGCCAGTTCCTGGCTGCTGGTCTGGGCTTCGGCGCGGGGGCGAGAAGAACACATCAGAGATCAGCAACCTCCAGTCCGTCCCAGAGAGCCACCCCTACCTCGGGGTACCCGGCCCTTGACCTTTGCTGTGAACTTGCTTTTTAGGTTCCGCGGTTCCTGCAGGTCACAGTCAATTTCAGTGTCTGGGGATTTTCCAGGGCGAAGAAGCCCTTCAGTTCCGTGGCGAAGTGGCAAGGAACTCATCCTCTTATTCACCTCGGAAGATGACAGAGCAAGAGGGGGAAGATGGACAGGAGAACGGATCCAGCTGGTGCTGTGTGACCTTGGGGTGTCCTTGAGCTGGCATCAGCATCTTCCCTCTCTGCCTGGCATGTTGGAGATCTGCGTTAGTGGCAAGCAGTGCAGAATATTGACAGCGATCCCGTCTGTTCCCAGATATTTGCAAAGAACTTAGCGGGCAGGAGGGGGGAGAGGAGGGAGAAAGATGAGGCTCTGGCCCTGAGGGCAGATGGAAAAATCTGAAGATGGAAGAGGGGGAGGGGAGAGCAGACAGACACAGGCCTTTCATTCTGACCCTTGCGAGGCATGAAATGCCTGATTGTGCCCGTGTCCAGAGGGTTCAGGGGGGCCCAGAGGTCGGGAGGTGGGGGGTGGGTAGGGAAAGGCTGCTCCGTCCCCTAAGCCCCTGGGGAACAAGGTCCCCACACATTCTGCAGCAGTCTGGCAAGGCTCTCAAAGCCTTGAGAAAGGGCTTCTCAGAGGAGGAAGGATGGGGCGTGGTCCCAGACCCTGCGCCCCTGCCCCTGCCTGCAGGGTGATCCGTGCAGGACTCAGCCCCAGTTGGGGGGCAGGGGCCAGGAAGGGGTGTGTGTGTGTGTGTGTGTGTGCGTGTGCGTGCGTGTGTGTTTATCCCTCAGCCTGAAGCAAGGACACCCTTCTGCCCCAGGGCTGGCTGCTCCACAGCTGCTCCCAGCTGCTCCTCCCTCAGGTGCTGAGTTGGAAAGTTCCTCTTGGTGTCTTGCTTCAGTCCTTTCTGCTGCCACTTCAGGGCACTAACTGTCTGTTTTGCTCTCCGAGGGGGATTAGGGCCCTCATTTCCCTGGGGCACTGCTGCCTCCTCTACCCAGGAAGAGGCATCCTGATCTGATCTGGAAGCCCAGAGGCCTGGTCTGCCTTTCTAGTCCATTCTCCTGCCCACATACATAGAGGGCTTGGCCTCTCTGTAAAACAATACCCTCCTGTCAGCAGCCCCACCAGCCACCGGCTGCAAGGAGCTGGGAAGGAAGCTTGAAGTACCTTCATATAGGAATTCCTGTCCTGGCTCAGGGGTTAACGAATCTGAGTAGTATCCACGAGGTTGTGGGTTCCATCCCTGGCCTTGCTCAGTGGGTTAAGGATCTGGCATTGCTGTGAGCTGTGGTGTGGGTCATAGATGCGGCTTGGATCTGGCGTAGGCCAGTGGCTATAGTTCCGATTCAACCCCTAGCCTGGGAGCTTCCATATGCTTCCGGTATGACCCTAAAAAGACCAAAAAAAAAAAAAAAAAAAAGGGCAGAGAGAAATAAACCTGAGAAAAATCCAGCTGCTGTGGTGGAAGCCAGGGGTGGGGGCCTCCTACCTCCTGGGAATCTTTCCAACCCCTTCCAGCATGCCCAAGGGGCTTTTTTTCTTTTTTTTGGCTACTCAGCATATGGAAATCCCCAGGCCAGGGGTCGAACCTGCACCACAGCAGTGACCCAAGCGACTGTAGTGACAATGCCAGACCCTTAACCTGCTGGGCCAGAAGCGAGAATTTCCCCTAGGGGCTTCTGAAGGCCCCTCAGGACTCCTAGCACTGAACATAGTTAGAGAAACCCTGATCTGCAAAATCTAGTTTCTTAACTGCTGGAAGCTGCCAATCAAAGGGAATGGGGCCCAGCAGAGACAGGAGCATAAGTGACAGTCCCATAGGTGCCAACTTGATGACAAGGGAAGAAGAAGAAGGATGCTAGAAAGCAGACCTGCAAGTCTGAAGGGCTCAAGGCTGGGGCCGTTTAGTGTGGGGGTGACCTTGTTTGCTGGTCAAGAACCTCCTGGGGCTGGATAATAGCACCTGCTCAGAGTGAGGGCCTGTGGGCATCAAGGGAAGCTGAGACCTGGTGGAAAGGAATTAGGTGAGAACTTGGAGGAAGACTGCCTGCCCTCCACAATGGTTCAAATCCAAAAAAAAAAAAGGAGCAATCTGGGTCCCTGAAGATGAATCCTGAGCTTACTGAACATGTCAGCTCACCCACAGAGCTCATAGTAGGTTCTCAGCTGGGGTGATTTTGGTCTCCCCCACTCCAGGGGATATTCAGCAGCGAACGGGGACCTTTTTGGTTGTCACAATTGGGAAGCGGGTGCTTACTGGGGCCTAAGGGGATAGAGAGAGTCCAGAGAGGCTGCTAAACATCCTGCAACATACAAGGCAGTCGCCCTTAATAAAGAACAGCCCAGCGCAATATGTCTTTTGTCCTGAGACTGAGAAATACTGGAGTCTTTATCTATTTATTTCCCCCCACTAGAATATGTTCCCAGAAGTTGGAAATAATGAGGCTTCTACTTGCTTATTGCATCTGCCTCTGGACTTTATGCGGAGTAGGTGCTTTAGAAGCATTTGTTAGCTGAATGCGGGAATCAGTGACTCACCTGGACACGTAGGCAGCCTTCTTCTTCCTTCCAGGGCCCAGCTGGCCTTGGGGGAGGCACGTGATACTTCTTTAGTTTAGTTCGTGAATCTGCAAGGGATCCTGCCTGACCCTGGGCAACCCTGGAAGAAAGCTGGGGAAGGGCTCCACCAAATGTGCCTGTGCTGTTGACTCAAAAAAAGAACAGATGCTCACTCGCATTGCAATTTACATGCCATTTGCATATTGCTTTGAATATAATTTGCATGCTGCTCCTTTAAAGTCAAAAGGCACAAATCTCCTGGCCTGGTCCTGCCTTTCCCACCTCTCCCTCCACTCTTTCCTCGTGTGTGTGTGTGTGTGTGTGTGTGTGTGTGTGTGTGTGTGTGTGTTTTAGGGTATATCCGC
>PVHT020001179.1:11130543-11147523 GCA_004024745.2 Catagonus wagneri | reverse complement strand
GACTCGTCGCCACCGAGCTACGACGGGAACTCCCCTCCACTCTTTGTTTACTCACTCTCTGGAGAACATCCACCTGTTGGGCCTACATTTGCTTAGATGCTCCAGGGCCTGGACACTCAGGAAACTCATTCACCGTGAGATGCAAAAAAAAAAAAAGAAAAAAAGTTAAGTAGACCCCTTGAGTTTTGCCCATTCCTTGTGGTCAAGATTCTGGGCTTTGGTATCCCACTTGCTTGAGTTTCAGTTTGGCCTCTGCCACTCCTCAAACTGCATGACCTTGAGTGAGTTATTTAGTCTCCTGCTCCTCAGTTCCCTCATCTGTGAAATGCAGGTAATGATGGAGTTACTGTGATGACTGAAAAATCTATTAAAGGAGTTCCTGCTGTGGCTCAGTGGGTTAAGAATATGACCAGGATCCAATAGGGTGCTGGTTTGATCCCTGGCCTCGCTCAGTGGGTTAAGGATCTGGTCTTGCTGCAAGCTGTGGTGTAGGTCACAGATGGGGCTCGGATCTGGCACTGCTGTGGCTGTGGCCTAGGCTGGTAGCTGCAGCTCTGATTCAACCCCTAGCGTGGGAACTTCCATATGCCATAGGTGCTGGCCGGAAAAAGAAAAAAAAAGATACATTAAAGTGCTGGGTATTTGGCAGGCACTCAAGAAACGGTAACTGTTGTGCTTACTATTTTTACTTTTTTTTTTTTTTTTTTTTTGCAAGGGGGTGGGGGCTGCACCTGTGGCATGCAGAACTTCCGGGGTCAAGGACTGAACTTGCACCACAGCAGTGACTTGAGCCACAGCAGTGACTACGTCAGATCCTTAACTCACCAAGCCACCAGGGAACTCCCTGCAGTGCTTACTTTTAAGCCCGGTGTCTCTGAAGCAGCTGTCACTGGAAGAAGCTGCTTCTCTGAACTTCCTGCTCTGCTGCTAGTCCCTTAGCTCATCTGTCTTTTCTCCCTTTGTTTGTTTATTTATTTATTTATTTATTTATTTCCAGAGCAGCAGCTGCCGGCCTAAGCCACAGCCAGAGCAACTCAGGATCCGACCCGCCTCTGAGATCTACACTACAGCTCCATGGCAACACTGGATCCTTAACCTACTGAGCGAAGCCAGGGATTGAACCTGCATCCTCATGGATACTAGTCAGGTTCGTTTCCACTGATCCACAGGGGGAACTCCTCTCTTTCCTCTTTTTTTTTGCTTTTTAGGGCCGCACCTGTGGCATATGGAGGTTCCCAGGCTAGGGGTCGAATTGGAACTACATCTGCCGACTTACACCACAGCCACAGCAACCAGTTCTGAGCTGCATCTGTGACCTACACCACAGCTCATGGCAACGCCATATCGTTAACCCACTGAGCAGGGCCAGGGATCGAACCCGCAACCTCATGGTTCCTAGTCGTATTCGTTAACCGCTGCGCCACGACGGGAACTCCTCACACACCTATTAAATTAGTGCTGATGGTTGGCAGGAGGCCTTTATTTCTTGCCATGTGGACACCACAGAGCTGCTTAAGTGTCCTCATGACATGGCAGCTGGCCTTCCCAGAACCAGAGAGCAGAGAGCAAGCTGAAATGCCTTTTCTGATCTTGTCTTGAAAGTCCCACCCTGTTACTTCTGCCATGTTCTGCTTGTTAGAAATGAGTCACTAGGTCCAGCCTACGTTCAAGGAGAGGAGAATTAAGTTCCATCTCATGAAGGGAGGCATATCAAAGAATATGTGGGCATATTTTAAAAACCACTGTCAAGTCCCCTTTAAGACTGGACATTTCTTCAAAGGAGACATATAGATGGCCAACAGGCACATGAAAAATGCCCAACATTGGAGTTCCCGTCATGGCTCAGCATGGCTCAGCGGTTAACCAATACAACTAGGAACCATGAGGTTGCGGGTTCAATCCTTGGCCTTGCTCAGTGGGTTAAGGATCTGGTCTTGCCGAGAGCTGTGGTGTAGGTCGCAGACGCGGCTCGGATCCTGTGTTGCTGTGGCTATGGCGTAGGCCGGCAGTTACAGCTCCAATTAGACCCCTAGCCTGGGAACCTCCACATGCCGCTGGTGCGGCCCTAAAAAATGACAAAAGGCAAAAAAAAAAAAAAAAAAAAAAAAAAAGCCCAGTATTGCTAATAATTAGAGGAATGCAAATCAAACTACAGTAAGGTACCACATCACACCAGTCAGAATGGCCAGCATCAAAAAGTCTCTAGGGAGTTCCCAGCATGGCGCATCGGAAACGAATCCAACTACTATCCCTGAGGATTCAGGGATCCCTGACCTTGTTCACTGGGTCGGTGTTCCAGCGTTGCCATGAGCTGAGCTGTAGGTGGCAGACATGGCTCGGATCCCAAGTTGATGTGGTTATGCCTGTGGCTGGCAGCTACAGCTCCGTTTGGACCCCTAGCCTGGGAACTTCCATATACCATGGGTATGGCCCTAAAAAAAAAAAAAAGTCTGCAAATAATAAATCCTGGAGAGGAGAAAAAGGAACCCTCCTGCACTATGGGTGGGAATGTAAATTTGTGTAGCCACTATGGAGAATAGTAGATGGTTCCTTAAAAATTTAAAAATTGGAGTTCCCACTGTGGTGAAGCAGGTTTAGGATCCAGCACTGTCTTTTAGGCCATGCTAGTTCAATCCCCGGCCTGGTCCCCATGGGTTAAGGATCTGGCATTGATGCAGCTGTGATGTAGGTAGAGCTACAGCTGGGATTCAATTCCTGGCCCAGGAACTTCCATATGCCCTGGACATGGGGAGAAAAAAAAAAGAAAGAAAAAAATCTGAAACTAGAACTACCATATGATCAAACAATCCCACTCCTCTGTCTGACTTGTCTTTCTCTGACTTGCTTCACTTAGCATAATACCCTCCAAGTCTATCCATGTTGCTGCAAATGGTGAAATTTCCATCTTTTTTATGGGTAAGTAGTATTCCGCTGTGTATATACACCATATCTTCTTTACCCATTTATCTGTGGATGGACAATCAGGTTGCTTTCATGTCTTGGCTATTGTAAATAATGGGATGCATGTATCTTTTCGAGTTAGTTTTTTTTTTTTTTTTTTTTTGTCGTTTTTAGGGCTGCATCTGCAGCATACGGAGGTTCCCAGGCCAGGGGTCAAATCGGAGCTATAGCTGCTGTGCTGGCCTACACCACAGCCACAGCAATGCCAGATCCGAGCAGCATCTGCGATCTACACCACAGCTCACAGCAACGCCAGATCCTTAACCCACCAAGCGAGGCCAGGGATCGAACCTGCAACCTCATGGTTCCTAGTCAGATTCATTTCTGCTGCGCCACGACTGGAACACCTCAAGCCAGTATTTTTGTATTTTTCAGTTATATACCTAGGAATGGAATTGCTGGGTCATATGGTTCTAGTTTTTGTTTTTTGAGAAGCCTCCAGCTGCACCAATTTACATTCCCACCAACAGTGTATGAGGGTTGGTCCATATTGTTTATTTTATTTTTTGGCTGTGCCCACAGCATGTGGATGTTCCCAGGGCAGGACTGAACCTGTGCCACAGATGCTGCAGTGACAATACCATATCCTTAACCCACTGTGCCACAAGTAAACTCTGGTCCATAACGCTTTTTTTTTTTAAATCTTTTTTGGCCAGGCCAGGAATCAGATCCCAGCCACAGTTTCAACCTATGCCACAACTGTGGCAGTGCCGGATCCATAACCCAGCTGTGCTAGGCCAGGGGTTGAGCCTGCAGCCCAGTGCTCCAGAGATGCTGCAGATCCCATTGAGCCACAGCAGGAACTCCCACATTCTTTTTGTTCCCCACATTCCTTTTTTTTTTTTCCGGTCTTTCTATGCCCGAACCTGCGGCATATGGAGGTTCCCAGGTTAGGGGTCTAGACAGAGCTATAGCTGCCGGCCTGCGCCACAGCCACAGAGATGCAGGACCCGAGCCAGGTCTGCGAACTACACCACAGCTTACGGCAACGCCGGATCCTTAACCCACTAAGTGAGGCCAGGGGTCGAACCCGCAACCTCATGGTTACTAGTCGGATTCATTTCCGCCGTGCCCCGAAGGGAACTCCGATTTACCCCGTATTATTGCATGCAACAGAATTTCATTCATTTTCATTGTTGTATACAAGTCCCTTGATTATTATTCAGTTTATCCATTCTACTACTGATGGATATTTCCCCCCAATTTTGGGCTGCGCATTTTTTTTCTGGAAATATACATTCATATTTCTTGTGTATTTAGGAGTGGAGTTGCTAGATCGTAGGATAGGTATGTTTATCTTTCATAGAAGCTGTCAAGCAGTTTTCCAGAGTTATTAGATCAATCTACACCCCCATCAAAAATTTCCACTTCTAAGAATTTTAGCCTCACTTGCAGATGTGCATTGGTATTTTACAGTGATTGCAATTTGCATATTCCTGATGCCTAGTGATTTGACCATTTTTTAATATGTATTTGTTGGACATTTGAATATCCTCTTTTGGAGTTCCCATTGTGGCACAGCGGAAATGAATCTGACTAGGAACCATGAGGTTGTGGGTTCGATCCCTAGCCTTGCTTAGTGGGTTAAGGGTCTGTTGTTGCTGAGAGCTGTGGTGTAGGTCACAGACACGGCTTGGATCTGGCATGAATGTGGCTGTGTCGTAGGCCGGCAGCTGTAGCTCCAACTGATCCCTAGCCTGGGAACCGCCATATGCTGCAAGTGCAGCCCTAAACAGCAAATAAATAAATAAATAAATAAATACCCTCTTTTGTGAAGTGTATTTTTTTTTTTGTCTTTTTAGGGCTGCACCTTCAGCATATGGAGGTTCCCAGACTAGGGGTCAAATTGGAGCTGTAGCTGCTGGGCTACACCACAGCCACAGCAACGCGGGATCTGAGCCATGTCTGCGACCTACACCACAGCTCATGGCAATGCTAGATCCTTAACCCATTGAGCGAGGCCAGGGATGGAACCCAGGTCCTCACGGATGCTAATCAGATTTGTTTCCACTGAGCCACCATGGGAACTCCCTAAGTGTATACGTTTTAAGTGTGGTTTTTGCTGTATGCCATTATCATTCTGTTCAAAATATTTTGTAATTTCTGTTGTGGTTTCTTCTTTGGCTCCACTAGTTATTTAGAGGATTATTAATTTCAAATTTTGGGGGGGGGGTTCAAGTTATTTTTTAGTTACTGATTTTAATTTCACTGAGTCCAAAGGATACACTATGCATGAATTTAATAACATGAAATTTGTTAAGACTTGCTTTATGGCCCAGCATATGGTCAGTTTTGTTAAGTGTGAAAATTGATATTTGAGAAGAATGTGCCTTCTGTAGTTGTTAGCTTCCTCCATTTTTTTTTTTAGGGCCGAACTCGAGGCATATGGAGATTCCCAGGCTAGGGGTGGAATTAGAGCTACAGCTGCTGGCCTACGCCACAGCCACAGCGACACAGGATATCAGCTCATGGCAACACTGGATCCTTAAACCCCCTGAGCGAGGCCAGGGATGGAACCCTGAACCTGCAACCTCATGGTTCCTAGTTGGATTGTTTCTGCTGGGCCACAATGGGAACTCCATTTTTTTTTGTTAATAGTATTCTATAAATGTCTGTTAGAGAAATTTGTCAGTTATGTTGGTCAGATCATCTATTTTCTCTAATGATTTAGAAAATCTACTTGTGGAGTTCCCGTCATGGCTCAGTGGTTAATGAATCCAACTAGAAACCATGAGGTTGTGGGTTTGATCCCTGGCCTTGCTCAGTGGGTTAAAGATCGGGCGTTGCCGTGAGCTGTGGTGTAGGTCACAGACGCAGCTTGGATCCTGCGTTGTTGTGGCTGTGGTATAGGCCGGTGGCTACAGCTCCTGTTAGACCCCTAGCCTGGGATCCTTCATATGCCGTGGGTGCGGCTCTAGAAAAGGCAAAAGAAAAAAAAAAAAAGATAATGAGATCAGTTTCTAAACAGGGTGGACGGAGCCCCCACCAGCTGGATTATTGATGGTTACTCTGGCAGGGGAATGGAACACGGCAATTTGTGCACCAGTTCTTTTTTTTTTTCTTTTTTGTCTTTTTAGGGCAGCGCCTGTAGCATATGGAGGTTCCCAGGCTAAGGGTATATATATATTTTTAAATATATACATTTAAAAATTAAAAACAGGCATTCCCATTCTGGCTCAGGGAGTTAAGAACCCAGCTAGCATCCATGAGGAGGTGGGTTTGATTCCTGGCCTCGCTCAGTGGGTTAAGGATCCAGCGTTGCTGCAAGCTGGGGCGTAGGTTGCAGATGTGGCTTGGATCTGGCATTGCTGTGGCTGTGGTGTAGGCTGGCAGCCATGGCTCTGATTTGACCCCTAGCCTGGGAACTTCCATATACCACAGGTGTGGCTCTAAAAAGACCTAAATAAATGAATAAATAGATAAATAAATAAATACAAAATAAACTCTATACAGTCTTTTGAAACTCCTCCCTCCCACAACATCTGGGTTAAAAAGATTTTTTTTTGCTTTTTTTAAGGGCCTCACCTGCGGCATATGAAGGTTCCCAGGCGAGGGGTCGAATTGGAGCTGTAGCTGCTGGCCTACACCACAGCCACTATGCAGGATCTGAGCTGCGTCCGCGACTACACCACTGATCACCGCAACACTGGATCCTTAATCCCCTGAGCAAGGCCAGGGATCGAACCTGCGTCCTCATGGATGCTAGTCAGATTGGTTAACCACTGAGCCATGACGGAAACTCCTGAGTAAATATTTTTAAGGATAGATTCAATATTAGAATTGTTTTAGTTTGCAAAAGACAGAACTGTAATTCAACTTGGCTTCAGTGAAAGAAGACTGGCCTGTGGGCTTTATTGATTCACCTACCAAGTTCCTAGGGACAGCTGACTTCAGGCACAGTTGGGTCCAGGTGCCCAAACTTTGTCTTCATGAATCTTTCACCAATACATGGCTTCGATTTCCTTTGTTTGGCTTCTCAGATCAACTCTTCCACGTGATTCAAGATGGCCATAGAAGTTGCCCACACACTCTACCTGCTCTTCTTTCTGAAAGGCTGGACCTTTGACCCGGTGTGCTGTAATTTGAGTCCCACTCTGATCACACGTTCTGCCCTAAGCCAATCAGTTTGCTGGATGACGACAATGATTGGTCAATCATCCTGGGAGGCGGGGCCAGCCCCACCAAATCAGGTTCCAGGAATAGGAGAGGGGAGGTTCTTCAGAGAATATGAGGTGGGGGGAGGGCACTCACCAGAGGAAAAAAAATGGAGGCCAGTAAAATGAAACAACAAATTTCCCTTGAAAGTAGAATAGTTTTCTTAAAGGGTTTATTTAACATTTTGATGAGTACTAATAAATTGCCTCCCAAACTGGTAAAAGTTTGTATTCTCACCAAAAATGTATAAGGTTCTTTTTCCATTTTTTGCTTGGGGTTGGGGGGCATGTGGAAGTTCCCCACCAGGGCTCAAACCCACTGCTAGAGTAATAATCCTGGATCCTTAACCCGATTTGCCACAAGAGAACTCCGGTAAGTGTTCTTTTTTATCCTCACTCATGTGAACACTGAACATTATTCACTGTATTTTTTTTTTTTGCCAATATGGTGGACAAAAATGGTATCTCGTTTGCATTTGCATTTCCCTGACCCTAGTGAGTGTGAGCCACTTTTCATATGCTTATTAGCCTTTTGCCTTTATTTTATAAATTGTCTTATTATTTTTGCCCTTTTTCTTCAATAGGATTTTCTAACTTTTGCCTTCTGATTTATATGAGCTTGCTGTATATTAAGGTTAGTAATTAACCTTATCCATGTCCTAAATATTGCAAATACTTCCAGCTTCACATTCAGTTTTTAACTGTGTGGTGTCTCTCACTGTAATCAAATCTGTTGATATTTTCTTTATGGTTTATGAATGTCATGTCTCATAAAAGTCCTTCTCAGCACCAAATTACAAAAAAAAAAGCGTTTCAGGTGCTTTTATAGTTTAACTCTTCGTACTTAGATATTTAATCCATCTGGAATTCAGTTTTAGGTATGGATTTCACTTTGGTATTTCTTTTCCATAGATAGCCACTTGTTCTAACACTGTCTCTTTTCCTTACCTGTTTGACATGCTGTTTTTATCCTGTGCTGAATTCCCATGCGGTGGGAAGTGGAGACTGAGAGTCTCAGAAGGTAAACTGAATTCTGGGAGGGACCCAGAGTGTCCACTTTTCCTGTCTGGGGAATTGTGTGGAACTTGAAGTAGGAAGAGTAACATGACTAGAGGTGGGGAGTAAGGCGCTTAGGTTAGTTGGAGGCATGTTACTTTGAAGTGCTCATGGATCTGAAGGATACATTTAATAGAAACACATGATAGGAGTTCCCATTATGACTCAGCAGGTTAAGGACCCAACATTGTGTCTGTGAGGATGCAGGTTCCTTCCATCCCTGGCCTCGCTCATGGGTTAAGAATCCAGCACTAAAAAAAAAAAAATCCAGCACTACCGAAAGCTGTGGCATAGGTCACAGATGTGACTGAGATCTGGTGTTGTGGCTGTGGCGTAAGCCTCAGCTGTAGCTCCAGTTCAACTCTGAGCCTGGAAACCTCTATTTGCTGCAGGTGCAGCTGTAAAAACAAAACAAAACATAATAAACCATTGTATTACAATACTCACTATACACAGACTGCTACTGGACTATTCTATACGTCTGCTCGCCTCTTCACTTACCTGGTCATTCTACAAATGTTTGTGAAGGACCTGCAATGTGTCAAGATAAATCCTATTCTTGCTGTAATAGTGGCTGCTGTATGATGCATTTGGGTTGGTGGTGATGCAAGCAGTTTGCACCCAGCCCAACATCCTCATTTTTTTTTTAAACATATTTTTCTCTTGGTACTCATCTTCTTTTCCAGGTGAAATTTACAGTTATCTTTTCTAGTCTGAGCCAAAGGAACTGGAATTTTAAAGTGGAGCTGTGGAGTTCCTGTTGTTGTTTAGTGGTATGGAACCCAACTAGTATCCATGAGGACGAGGACTCGATTATTGGCCTCCCTCAGTGCGGTGAGCTGTGGTGTAGGTTGCAGATGTGGCTCAGATCCCATGTTGCTGTGGCTGTGGTGTAGGCCTGCAGCTACAACTCCAGTTCAACTCCTAGCCTGGGAACTTCCATATGCCTTGGGTGTGTCCCTAAAAAGACAAAAATAAAACGGAGTTGCATTGGATTTATAGAGTAATTTGGAGAGAACTGACAGCTTTATCAAAGCCATCTTCTCTATTGTGAGAAATTGGCATACATCTCTCCATTTTTTTTTTTTCTGCTTTTTTAGGGCTGTACCTGCGCCATATGGAGGTTCCCAGGCTAGAGGTCCAATTGGAGCTATAGCTGCCGGCCTACACCACAGCCACAGTAACGCAAGATCCGAGCTGCGTCTGTGACCTACACCACAGCTCGTGGCAACACTGGATCCTTAACCCACTGAGCAAGGCCAAGGTCGAACCCGAAACCTCATGGTTCCTAGTCAGATTCATTTATGCTGTGCCATGACGGGAACGCCTATTTATTCGTTTATCTTTTTTGTTTTTTCAGGGCTGCACCCACGGCATACAGAAGTTCCCAGGCTAGGGGTCAAATCAGAGCTGTAGCCTCCAGACTATGCCACAGCCACAGCAACGCCGTGCAGCTCACGGCAATGCCAGATCGTTCAACCCACCAAATGAGGCCAGGGACTGAACCCGCGTCATCATGGATACTAGTCGGTTCATTACTGCTGAGCCACGAAGGGAACTCCAAGAATGCGGCAGTTTATTCACCTAGCATTTATTTATTTATTTATTTATCTTTTTAGGGCCGCACCTGTGGCATATGGAGGTCCCCAGGCTAGGGGTCGAATCGGAGCTGCAGCTGCCGGCCTACACCACAGTCACAGCAACGCGGGATCCGAGCCATATCTGTAACCTACACCACAGCTCACGGCAACGCCAGATCCTTAACCCACTGAGCAAGGCCTGGGATTGAACTGGCTTCCTCATGGATGCTGGTCAGATTCATTTCTTCTGAGCCACGATGGGAACTCCAGTTCACCCAGCATTTATTCTAATGGTTTTCACTGGCAGCTGCCACTCATCTGGCAGTTCTGCCCAGATCTCTCTGTCCCTGAGAAGTCAGCTTGCGACCCCCATCTTGGACCTTGTCCACCATTTTCAGCCCTTCCAGGACTTGGAGGACCTGGCTTGGAGCCCTGCTGAAATGGCTGGTCACAATGTGATTTCTCTGATGTCCCCATAGATCTTGGTCATGAAAGCAAACTAGTGCAGCCCTGGAAATAGAGGGGCTGCCCTATGGCAGCTGTTCCATGTAGAACCGGGTCTTACTGCAGTGAGCAGGCGCTTGACGCCTGGCCAGCTTGATAGTGTCCACCCATTCATGAACTTTCAGCTTCCCTGACTTTTTAAGGAAGGCTGCCAGAGCCCTGATGAACTCTTGCTGCTTCAAGTCTCCTACAGTAACTGCAGGCATTTCGGTGCTTCCTTGCTGCCAGCCAGGGCGAAGGGCTCTCCAAGGTGCCGCCCCACCCCTGCTTCCTTTCCTTTTCAAAGTTGTGTTGACTATTCTAAACCCTCTGTATTTCCGTAAGAATTTTAGGATCAGCTTTTCAATGTCAGCTAAAAAGCCTGCTGGGAATTTGACTTGGATTGTATTGAACTTATAGATCATTTGGGGGATAATTGTTATCTTAACAGTATCAAGTCTTCTGATCCATGAGCGTGGTACGTCTCTGCATTATTGAGTCCTCTTTAATTTCTCTAACCAATGTTTTATAGTTTTCACTTTGCGGGTTTGCATACCCTTTGTCAGACCTATCCCTATGTCACTATGCAGGGTATTATTAGTTTTTATTTATTTTATTATATTATTATTATTATTATTTTGCCTTTTTAGGGCCGCACCCGTGGCATATGGAGGTTCCCAGGCTAGGAGTCCAATCGGAGCTGCAGCTGCTGGCCTACACCTCAGCCACAGCAATGCAGGATCCAAGCCATGTCTGCGACCTACACTACAGCTCATGGCAATGCCGGGTACTTAACTCATTGAGCAAGGCCAGGGATCGAACCCACGTTCTCATGGCTCCTAGTCAGGTTCATTACCACTGAGCCATGACAAGAACTCCCCCATTTACTTCTTTACTACTGAAATAAACTTCAGTTTTCACATCGGTAAAAAGGAGGAAAGCATATCTACTTCTTGGGCTGGTTGTAACGATTAAATGTGCCCACAGCAGGTGTTTTTTTTTTTTTTTTTTGTCTTTTTGCCTTATCTAGAGCCGCACCCGTGGCATATGGAGATTCCCGGGCTAGGGGTCTAACAGGAGCTGTAGCTGCTGGCCTACACCACAGCAACAGCAACGCGGGATCCCAGCCGCGTCTGCAGCCTACACCACAGCTCACGGCAACGCCGGATCCTTAACCCACTGAGCAAGGCCAGGGATCGAACCCGCAACCTCACGGTTCCTAGTCGGATTCGTTAACCACTGAGCCATGACGGGAACTCCCCTAGCAGGTGTTTAATATACACAATTTCTAGGTGTGTCCTCTACCAGCCTTTCCTAGAGAATGTCTCCAAATGCACCCCCTACCCTGACCTTGGCCCTTTTAAGCTGGCGAGTATCTAACAGCTCCACAATGTTCCTGTCTTGCTTTGGTCTCCCCTCCCCCAATCAGGAGAAGAACCCCTGCCAGCAAACTGGAGAAGGCCATGGGCAGGGTGACTGGCGGCTCAAAGAGAACACTCACTCACCCCTGCATCCCTGCCCCTCCCCGGGCAGCCCCTCCCAGCCCACAGCTACAGGTTCTTTCCAAATCATGGCACTTAAAAGCCTCTTGGGCACCTGCAGGGCACACCCCAGGCTTCTTAGCTGGGCTTTCACCATGAACAGCCCCTTCTCCACCATTAGTTCACCTGGCCCAGTCTCTCTTGCTGCACTTCCTGCTTAGCCCTCTGTGCCACCCAACTCCCACCCCTTGCACACTGGCTGCAGCAGCCACCAGGCATGCCCCTTGGCTGGAAAACTCATTCCCCATCTTCTCCACCCAGCAAGGTCCTGCTGCCCTTTCAAGGGCCACCTCAAATATCAGTCACCTCTCCCATTTTCAGACCCATTTCCCTGCAGGAAATGGTTAACCCCGCCTCCCCTCACCCCTGTCTAGCGGAGCACACTGCTCATGGTGACAATGGAATAGTGGGGTGGTGTCTGTCCACAGGTGACAGCTGTGCTGCTCTCGCTCCTCTGGGAAGAGGGCAAAACACAGCTGGACCCCTGTCCCACCCTGTCCGGGCTGCTGAATACTTGCCCAGTGTCCTCCAGGGCCTCGTGTGCTTCTCCCCAGTCCCCACGTGGGCTCTGAGCCCCGGAGGTAGCAGGTGTACCCCTCATCCGGCATCTGACTCCACCCTGCTTGGCTGTGCGCAAAGCTGTATTGTACAGATGGGGGTGTTGAAAATATCCGTGACATATTCCAAACTGGCCTACTTTCCTATCACGAGAGAGTCTGAGACCGAGACGGGCGAGGACGAGTGAGCTGGGAGTTTGGGACCTGTTCCCACGTCCTTCTTCCTCCCTCAGCGCAGTTGTTAGACAGGAAAGGGATTTGCAGCCTCTCCCAGCCGTCTCCGCCCTGTTCTGGAGCTGTGTGGTTGGGGTGTCAGTGCGGAGGGAGGTATGGGGGTGGTGGGCCCTGGGGTGGGGGAGTTGGTGCAGGAATCAAGGCCTTGGTCCCATCTGGAAAAACTTCCAGCCCGGGAGGCAGGGCAGCAAAGGCCATCTCATTGGCCTTAGGGACTGAAGGCTTGGGTTCAAGTCCTGGTTCACCTGTGAAGCCTCAGGCAAGTTCCTTAACTTCTCTGGGCTTCGGTTTTCTTCTCAGCAGAAAGGGGAGTTCCTGTTGTGGCTCAGCAGGTTAAGAACCTGACAGTGTCCGTGAGGATGTGGGTTCGATCCCTGGCCGTAGTCAGTGGGTTAAGGATCTGGCGTTGCTATAAGCTGCGGTGTAGGTTGCAAATGAGGTTCATATCCAGCGTTGCCGTGGCTGTGGTGTAGGCCAGCAGCTGCAGCTCCGATTTGACCCCTAGCCTGGGGACTTCCATATGCTGCAGGTGCAGTGGTAAAAAGGAAAAAAAAATCAGCAGAATCCTCACTTCCCCTCCTGGAAGGCTTGATTAAGGGATTGCTTTGAAGACTGTAAAGGACTCTCCCTTATTAATCCACTTCTCACCTTGGCTAGGATGTGCCCTCACACGGTGGCTTAAGTGGTCACCTGCTCCAGCCTTCTGCCTCCCAGCAGGCCTGGCAAGGCCTCCGCCCTTAATCCTGGCTTAATGATTCCTGAGAAAGGAGACCCCCACGGTCCTTGCCTGGTGCCAGGACTGTATATTGGGCGGGAAGTTCACCCTAAGAGCTAACTTCAGTCTCTCTTACTGACATGGGACTTTGCATGTGTTCTCTGGCTGGTCTCCTCCTTCACACACGAGGTGATCATTATTTTAATTTTCCCCTTTTCAGACGAGACATCCTCTTCTTCTCTCTGTTTCTCAAGATGGGCAGGATCCTTGGGGCAATTTTCTAACTCTGAGAAGCTGGGCTTCCTCCTGCTTGCCCAGTGCTGGATTCTTCCGGGCGGGATGGGGGCGGGGGCAGGGGTTATGTTTGTCTCTGCCTCAGTTTTCCCAGCTGGCACACCACAGGAGAAATAAGTGCCCAAGGTAGGAAAAATTGGTTGCCATGGTGCCATTAATCAGGGCAAAACCAGAAATAATGGTTCATATTAAAACCCCTGGTTACGCACGTACCCCTTATCCAGCTATTCTACTTCTAGGAATTTATTCGACAAATACATTCACATTGTGTAAAATAAAGTGACTAGTTGGCTAACTCTTTTTTTTTTTTTTTGTCTTTCTGCCTTATTTAGGGCCACACCCGCGGCATAGGGAAGTTCCCAGGCTAGGGGATCTAACAGGAGCTGTAGCCGCCGGCCTTCACCACAGCCACAGCAAAGCGGGATCTGAGCCACGTCTGCAACCTACACCACAGCTCATGGCAACGCCAGATCCTTAACCCACTGAGTCAGGCCAGGGATCGAACCTGCGTCCTCATGGATGCTAGTTGGGTTTGTTTCTGCTGAGCCATGATGGGAACTCCTGACCTTTTGCTTTTGTACCTTTTGAATTTTGCATCACATGCAAATAGAATTTCCTATTAAAAATAAGTCACATTAGGAGTTCCCGCTGTGGCTCAGCAGGTTAAGAACCTGATATAGTGTCCTCGAGGATGCTGGTTCAATCCCTGGCCTCTCTCAGTGGGTTAAAGATCCTGCGTTGCTGCCAGCTTTGGTGTAGTTTGGAGAAGCAGCTCAGAGCTGGTGTTGCTGTGGCTGTGGTTGTGGCCGGCAGCTGCAGCTCTGATTAGACTTTTAGCTTGGGAACTTCCATATGCCGTGGTTGCGGTCACAAAAAGAAAAAAAAAAAGTCAAATTAATTTTTTCCGGCCCTTAAAATCTTATATGTACTAATTTTGGGCCCCAGCCTGTTTTTTTTTTTTCGCTTTTTTGGGGCCGCACCTGCAGCATATGGAGTTTTCCAGGCTAGGGGTTGAATCGGAGCTACAGCTGCCAGCCACAGCCACAGCAACGCCAGAGCCGAGCCACATCTGTGACCTACACCACAGCTCATGGCAACACCGGATCCTTAACCCACTGAGCAACGCCAGGGGTCGAACCCACAACCTCACGGTTACTAGCCGGATTTGTTTCCTCTGTGCCACAATGGGAACTCTGGCCCTAGTCTTATACCAGTGGTTATTACTGAGTGGTTATTACCTGGGTAAAGAGGGTGAAGCCAGGGTTGGATGGGGCGGGGAGTGGTATAGAGGCCTAGATCCTGTCTTGGGAAGATGCTCGAAGCTCCCCCAGCAGGGAAGATGAGGACATGGATGAGCAGCCCCAGCCGGGCCCAGCAGAGTCAGGACAGCAGAATGCGCAGAATCCACAAGCGCAGAATCCACAAGCGCAGATGCTCTGAAGGGTAGAGAAGACGGAGGGGACCAAGAGGGCGAAAGCTCTGCCCCGGGAGAAGCAGTCAGATGCTCACAAATAAAGCTAAGTGGGTGTTAAGAAAACTCAGCAGAGAGGGAATGTCACTAGATCGTTTGTGTTTGTGTTCATGTGTGTGAGGCAGGGAGGGGTGGAGTTGGGGAAGGCTTTATTAAGGAAGTGGAATTTGAGCTAAGCCTGGAAGTGGGTGTCAGGTGTCCACAGGTTCAGAGGAAGGAAAGGTGGGGAACAGCGTGGGCAACGGCCTGGAGTGTGAAGGGAAGACACAGGGTGTGTGTTTTGTGTGTGTGTGTCTATGTGCGCGTGTGTGCGTTGTTGCTGGAGGGAACCAGAGAGAAGGCTGGAAAGATTGGGGATAGGGCCATGGAGGGCATCACGTGCCAGCCTGAAAAATTAACTGAGTGGGGAGTTCCTGTCGTGGCTCAGTACTAAAGAACCTGATTAGCATCCATGAAGAGACGGGTTCGCTCCCTGGCCTTGCTCAGTGGGTTAAGGATCTAGTGTAGCTGTGAGCTGTGGAGTAAGTCACAGCCTTGGCTCAGATCTGGCGTTGCTGTGGCTGTGGCGTAGGCCGGCAGCTATAACGCTGGTTCGACCCCTAGCCTGGAAACTTCCGTATGCCTAGGGTATGGCCCTAAAAAGACAAAAAAAAAAAAAGAAAAAGAAAAAGAAATTAACGGAGTGGGTCTGCCATTCTCCCCTGAGAGATCCTTAAGACATTGCTTCTCAAACTTTGTGATGAAGGAACTCCTTTTTTTTTTTTTTTTAATAATTTCCAATCGATTGTGAACCCAAGTTATTTAGTTATTTATTTTTCGTCTTTTTGGGGGCCACACCTGTGGCATACAGAAGTTCCCAGGCTAGGGGTCGAATCAGAGCTGTAGTTACTGGCCTACGTCACAGCCACAGCAACGCTAGATCTGAGCCACGTCCGCAACCAACACCACAGCTCACGGCAATGCCAGATTCTTAAGCCACTGAGTGAGGCCAGGGATCGAACCCACAACCTCATGGTTCCTAGTCGGATTCATTAACCACTGAGCCACAAGGGAACTCCAGAGCCCAGGTTGTTTTCATAATACACAGCAAACAGGACCATGCGCTAGGGTGTGTGGCAATGTCAAATCGCTTTAAAGTCTCCCAAAGATTACTCGTCATCTCTATGCTCATCCTGTGGACCACAGTTTGAGTAGCTCTGCCCTAGGGATCTTTGGATGGGCTAAAGAAGTCATGTCAGCCCACAGATTTCTCATGGCTGGGCATGTGTGTTCACATGTCTAGGGAAGGGTGCAAGACTTTTGTCTGGACCTCAGAGCATTTAAGGTCCCCACAGGACACAATCTTCTGCTGTAGGAAGTGGCCATTGAAGGTCTTCCTCCCCACCCTGCCGGCATCTGGGGCCACTGGGGGTGGAATCAGAGCTGCAGCTGCAAGCCTGGGCCACAGCCACAGCCCTGCCAGGTCTGAGCCGAGCTGCATCTGCAACCTACGCCGCAGCTTGTGGCAATTCTGAATCCTTAACCCACTGAGGGGTTAAGGGATCGAACCCACATCCTCTTGGAAACTAGTCAGGTTCTTAACCCCACTGAGCCTGAGCAGGATGTCTCATTGAAGGTCTTTGAGTGGAAGGATCTAGTGGTGCTTTTTTTTTTTTGTCTTCTTGCCTTTTTCTAGGGCCGTACCTGTGGCATATGGAAGTTCCCAGGCTAGTGATCCAAGTGGAGCTGTAGCCACCAGCCTACACCACAGCCACGGCAACATGGTATCCGAGCTGCGTCTGCGACCTACACCACAGCTCACGACAATGCCGGATCCTTAACCCACTGAGCGAGGCCAGGGATCGAACCTGCAGCCTCATGGTTCCTAGACAGATTTGTTAATCACTGAGCCATGACGGGAACTACTCTAGTGGTGCTTTAGATGGGGGTGGTGG
>PVHT020001179.1:11101909-11129543 GCA_004024745.2 Catagonus wagneri | reverse complement strand
GATCAGGGGGCCCACTTGGGGGGTGATGAAAATAATCCGTGGGAAAGAAAACCAGAGGGCTTTTTAAAGCTGTTTGGAGCGAGACGATGAGGGAGGGGTGGGCCTGCCGCTGGGGCAGATGGCACAGTGTTTGCTGAAGACACGGAGCTGAGCTCCTCGGCGCTTGAGCAGGCGTCTGCTGCGTTCTCGGGAAGCAGGAACCTGAAAGGGAGGCTTCCTTGGGATGGGAGCCAGGCAGAGCAGGAGGCAGTCGTCATGGAGTCTGCGTACAGCAAACAGCATCCTGGGGTCCTGTGCGCATCTTCCAAGTGTTCAGAGCGGATGCCTGGCGTCCAAGAGCATCAGGAAAGGCTGCAGTTCACGTGGGCACCAGCTCCTGTTTCCAAAGAAGAGAGACTCTGATGTCTGCAGATGGGTCTACTTGATAACTCCCCAGAAAACTCTGACTTCGTTACTACTTTTTTTTTTTTAAGGTGAAATCCACGTACCAAGAAATCAACCGTTATAAAGTGAACAACTCAGTGGCATTTAGTGCATTCGCTATGCCGTGCAACCACCACTTCTCTCTAATCCCCAAACATTTTCTCCATCCCCAAAGGAAACAGCATATCCATTAAGCAATTGCTCCCCACGTCTCCCTCCCCTTAGGCAAATCTCTATGGATGTACCGATTCTGAATATTTCATACAAATGGAATCATATGTGACCTTTCATGTCTGGCTTCTTTCACTTAGCATATGTTGAGGTTCATTCATGTTGAAGCCTGTGTTAGTACTTCACTCCTTTTTACGGATGAATAGTATTCCATTCTAGGAATATATCATACATTGTTTATCTAGTCATCCACTGAAGGAGATTTGGGCTGTCGGGTCGTATGGTAATTTCATGGTAATTTTTTTTTCTTTTTTGGCCACCCCACGCGTATGGAGTTCCTGGGCCAGGGCTCAGATCTGAGCCATGGTCACGGTCACGACCTAAGCCGCAGCTGAGGCAATGCCAGATCCTTAATCCACTGTGCTGAGCTGGGATTGAAACTGTGTCCCAGTGCTTGCAAGATGCCGCTGATCCCGTGGTGCCACAGCAGGAACTCCAATGTTTAAATTTTTTTTTTAGGAATTGCAACACTGCTTCCCAGAGCTACTGAACCATTTTACATTCTCATCAGCAATATGTGACGGCTCCAACCACTTTCATTGTTGAACAGGTGATGGCTGTGACCCTGGAAGGCAAGGAGACGGTTACCAGGTGCTAGCGTAGGTAAAATAGGTGCCCACCGTCGGCTTAGAAGACTGGCTGGCAGCCTGGGAAGGCTGCTGGCTGGAGTGGGGGGAGGATGGTATCTTCCCTTTCTTTCCCAAGCAAGTGAATCAGATGGTGAAATCTAGTGTCTCAAAGCTCAGGTGGGTGTGGTCCTGCAGGAGTTGGGCTTGTGGTCCACCCGGGCCCCAGGGGCTCACAATGTGTCCTCGCAAGGATAGATATAGACTGCCTTCCTTCCCTTCCCTGTTCTCATCCCTTCTCTTCATCTTTCTTTTTCTTTTTTTGCTTTTTAGGGCCGCACCCGAGGCATGTGGAGGTTCCCAGGCTAGAGGTTGAATCGGAGCTACAGCTGCCGGCTTACATCACGGCCACAGAAACGCAGGATCTGAGCCTTGTCTGTGACCTACACCACAGCTCACGGCAGCACCAGATCCTCAACCCGCTGAGCGAGGCCAGGGATCGAACCCACAACCTTATGATTACTAGTGGGATTCGTTTCCACTGCGCCACAATGGGAACTCCTCTTTCTTTTCTTTCTATGCCTCGATGAGTGAGGAGGAAGGAGGGAGGTGGGGAGCTGCATGTCTGTTCCTGGACTCTATCCCCAAAGTCCTTCTCCCCACTTCGGCATCAGACATCACCCCAAAGTGAGGTCAGGGTGCCGGGAGCCTTCTCCCTCGCCTTTATTACCTCCTTCCCACTGGCATCTGCAGCACCCAGTGTGGTGGCATGCAGCTGGGAGGCAGGGAGGCCAGTTCTGGCCATCTCCATCCCTCAAAAGGTCAAGGTCAGAGGAGGGAGGAATCACCAGAGGCACTGATGGTGGCCAGAATTGGCCTCGGTGGTGGTTTAAGGAAAGGAGAGGTACATAGATTTGTGTCACAAAGTTCTCCTGGACACTCCCACTGTGACTTGCCAGTGGAGTGGCACTAACAGGCAAAGCCCTAAGCCAGGAAAGCGAGAAGGCAGTCCCTGCCTCACTGGTTCTCAGAGTGCGGTTCCTGTCCAGCAGCAGCAGCAGCAGCGCTTTGGGAACTTGGTAGAAAGCAAATTCTCATGCTCCTTCTCAAACTTATCTGAAACTTTGGGGGTGGGGCCCGGCAACTCCTGGTTTTGTTTTTGTTTTGTTTTTTGTCTTTTTAGGGCCTCATCAGCGGCATATGGAGGTTTCCAGGCTAGGGGTCTAATTGGAGCTACAGCTGCCAGCCTACACCACAGCCATAGCAATGCTGGATCGTTGACCCACTGAGTGAGGCCAGGGACTGAACCTGCAACCTCATGGTTCCTAGTCAGATTCGTTTCCGCTGAGCCATGATGGGAACTCCTGTTTTCGTTTTTGGCTGCAGCGTGCAGCTGCTTGATGAGGGATCTCAGTTTCCAGACCAGGGATGGATCCTGGGCTGCAGCAGTGAAAGCGAGAATCCTAACCACTAGACCACGAGGGAACTCCCAACCCCTGTTTTAACAAGGCCTCCGGGTGATTCTAATTCTTGCCTTGGTTTAAGAAACATGGCCCTGGCCGTCATCAAAAAGTCTACAAACAATAAATGCTGGAGAGGGTGTGGAGAAAAGGGAACGCTCTTTTCCTCTGTTGGCGGCAATGTAAATTGGTGCAACTACTATGGAAAACAGTGTGGAGATTCCTCAAAAAACTACAAATTGAATTACCATATGATCCAGCAATCCCACTGCTGGGTATCTACCCAGAGAAAACCATGACTTGAAAAGACGCATGTACCCCAATGTTCACTGCAGCACTATATACCTAAACCTAAATGTCCATTGACAGAGGAGTAGATAAAGAAGATGTGGTACTTATATACAATGGAATATTACTCAGCCATTAAAAGGAAAGAAATAATGGCATTTGCAGAAACCTGGACGGGCCTAGAAATTCTCGGCTAAGTGGAGTTAGTCAGACAGTGAGACACCAACGTCATATGCTATCACTTATATGCGGAATCTAAAAAAAGGATACAATGAACTCAATTGCAGAACAGAAACTGACTCACACTTTCAAAAACTTATGGTTGGGGGAGGAGGGAGGGATGGTCTGGGGGTTTGGGATGGAAATGTAAAATTACATTGGGACGACGGTTATACAACTATAAATATAATAAAATTTATTGAGTTTAAACAAACAAAACCCACAGCCCTGCCTGGAGGGGAAGCCCTAGTGAATGAGGGGGGCTCTGTGCTCCCACTCTCTCTCCCCCCCTTTTTTTTTAAGGCCACACCTGTGGCATAAGGAAGTTTCTGGGATAGGGGTGGAATTGGAGCTGCAGCTGAGGCCTATGCCACAGCCACAGCAACACCAGATCCTTAACTCACTGAGTGAGGCCAGGGATCAAACCCACATCCTCACGGACACTGTCAGGTTCTTAACCCGCTGGGCTAAGCGGGAACTCCACGCTCCCAGTCTTATGGGAGAGACAGGACCCTTGCCTGCTATTCGACAGGGAAGTCGGAGCCTTGGGCTCAGAAAGTTCCCAACCAGAGGGGCACCTCTAGGCTCGTACCACGTTTCTCCCTGCTGGATGGAGGGTTTTTCTGGAGGGGACTGGCTACAGTTAGGACTCTAGAGAACCATCCTCTCTTCCACTTTTTCTCTCCACTCTTCAGAAAGTGGGTTTGAAGTGCTAATGAGGAGATCAATTATTGAGCTTCATTAGCATCCATTACAATAACAAGCAAGGGACCACAGGGAATGGACGGAGGAGGGTCTTTTGAAACTTACTGCCACTTACTGCTCTCCTACAGGGTGGGAGGGGGGATGGCAGAGTGAGGAGGAATGCGGACGAGAGGTTTCAGGGGTCTTGGAGACTAGGTTGTGGTCCAAAGCCTGCAGGTTTGGAGCCTAGGGAAGCGGCCTTCACCTCCTCAGCTCCCAGCTCCAAACCAGCCTCGGATGCCAGGTCACAGCCCCTGGTCACTCGCTCCCGGAACGGGGCTCTCCACTGCCCCCTCACTGCCTCTGGGCCACTCTTGGTAGAGTCTGGCTGGTCCAAATGGGGCTTATGAAATGCCCTAGCCAGAGTCACCCTCCCGGCAGGGTGCTTTCTCGAGAATCTTGGGAGGTGCCGGAGCGAGCAGTTTGGGGTGTCCCTGTTGTCGTTTTCACAGCACCCTTTCCCCTGTGCCTTTTCCCCTAGAGGCCCATGTGCCCCCCTCGGCTCACCCCAGCCCCCATCTCCCTCTTCCTGCCCAGATATTGGTCCAGGTGCAACCCCAGCTCCGAGCACACCTTGGGGAAGGAGAAGCGAGGCTGAGAATTCTCACCTCCGGGGCGCTCCCCACTAACCTCGCTCCTGCAAGCTCCCAGGAACAGCCAGGTAGGCTGGGTGGAGTGAGAAGGTCAAGGTGGGCGGCTAGATCCGCTGCTGCAATCCCTCCAATGAGCCAGTGGCCCCCTCCCAACCCAGCGCAATGCCGGGAACACAGGGGAGGAAGGCCAGGGGGAAGTTACCTGTTGAGGGATGAGAGTAAGGGCGGGGTGGCACCTGAGGCATCTCAGGTGGAGGCAGCTGGCACATTGCTTGTGCCTGGGCACCATGCCAGCTTCCAGGAGAAATTCTGGTCTCTCAGCTGGAGAAACAAAACCTGTGTTGCTCACCCTGATCAGAGGAATTGGCTTCCTCAGCGTTCTCCCTACATCAAGAAGCTTCACTTTTGAGATTGGACCGAGTGTGGGGGGCACCTATCTTCCCAGGGGACAGAGGGTGGGGTGGGGTGGGCAGAACATCGGGAGGGTCCTTGAGCATCACTGGTGTCCAGTCATCCACCCTCACCTCAATTTGGATCTCAGGAGTCTTTGTTCCTCTTCAGGAGCTGTATCATTTCTCATGCTTCCGTGGAAATCATGGAGGCTGCTGTCCCGGGGGGCAGGGCTCAGATGTGCGCCCAGCCATGAAGATGATCAGAAATGTTTAGAATCTGTCTTTAACAAATTAGTTACACACATAAAAAAAAATATGACCTGAACCTGATTGAAGCTCCTCTCTGTGGGGAGTTCCCGTCGTGGTGCAGTGGTTGAAGAATCCAAGTAGGAACCATGAGGTTGCGGGTTCGATCCCTGGCTTCGCTCAGCGGGTTAAGGATCCAGTGTGGCTGTGAGCTATGGTGTAGGTCGCAGACACGGCTTGGATCTGACATGCTGTGGCTGTGGTGTAGGCCAACGGCTACAGCTCTGATTAGACCCCTAGCCTGGGAACCTGCATATGCCGCAGGTAGGGCCCTAAAAAGAGAAAAAAAAAAAAGCTCCTCTCTGTGGAGGAGGGGTCACCTTAGGGTGGGGACTGATGGCTGTGTTGTCCTGCTGACAGACTGGAGTGATTCCCAATCTCTGGGGCTAATTCACAGAGCCTCCCTTCCCCCAAGTCCCCAAGCCAGTGGTTTCTTGGCATCCGTGTAAAGGGCAAAAACACTGCATGTGACAGGACAAGCACATTTCCCATCATCATCCGGCAACAATGTCCAGTTCCTTAACCTTATTTATGTCAATAAATAACAGTGTGTCTTAACCCACAGCCATGTCCCTGAGCCCAGCTCTCTTCCTTTCCTTTATGGTCATGAGATATGAGTCAGATATGTGTTAGTCCCTCCTGCTGGCAGCCCGCAGCCTTAGGAGATGGTGGTAGTGATAGAAAGGAGGCTGGGATTTGGAGTTGGGCAAGTCTGGGTGTGAATTTCACCCTTGCTCTTCTGAGACTGGGCCAGCCTTTCTGAGTCTCGACTCCTTTTGGTCTGAAACGGAGCTGAAAACAGCCACTTCTGCAGGGTGGCTGAGAGGCTTAAATGAGAGAATATGGATGAAGCACCTGCTGACTCCCTCCCTTTTTTTTTTTTTTTTTTTGTCTTTATCTAGAGTCCCACGGCATATGGAGGGTCCCAGGCTAGGGGTCTAACAGGAGCTGTAGCCACCAGTCTACGCCACAACCACAGCAACGCGGGATCCGAGCCGCGTCTGCAACCTACACCACAGCTCACGGCAACACCGGATCCTTAACCCACTGAGCGAGGCCAGGGATCGAACCTGCAACCTCATGGTTCTTAGTCGGATTCGTTAACCACTGAGCCATGATGGGAACTCCTGATTCCCTCCCTCTTAGGTGAGCACAGTGTGGGGAAAGGAGGAGACTTTGCCTCATGGGGGGAGCTGAGGGGGAAGCGAAGGGCAGAGTCCTGCATGGTTAGTAGCACGCGGGGTGAAGGGCGGGGGTGCTGGATGGAACAGCAGCAGCGTGAGTCCACAGCCTCTGGGCTCTGAGAGGCTTAGGAGGCGGTGTCCATGCAGCCGAGGGGAGGCCGCCCCTCCCGTTGCCGACCCCTTCCCTCCGCAGGGCCTGCTGCCTCCCATGCCCATCCTGGGCAGGCAGCCAGGCAGGGAGCTGGACGGGTGCCCGCAGCACGCTCAGAGGCCAAAAGATGGGCACCGTCCAGTTGGCAGAGGGAGAGACAGCTGGCCCAGGAGGGGAGAAGTCAGGGTGCCGACTGCTGGGGTCGTGTGCCCAGACGGTGTGTCTGGGACATGGCTCTTGGCTGCCCTCCTGAGCTGTTGGGCTGGAGCTGGGTAGCCCCCCCCAACTCGCCTCCTCCCGTGGCTGGGCCACCTAAGTTACTGCAACTGGAGATTAATCTCTAAGGGGCATCTGGGACTTGCCCCCAGCCAGGCATGTGGCTGGCTCAGGTCAGGCCTGGGGGCGGGAAGGAAAGCGGGAGAGCCTAGATTAAGGCTGCAACTGCATAGACCAGGAAGTGGGGAAACCGGTTTGTCATTGAGGCCACTTGGGGTGGGGTCTCCTCTCCTGCCTCTCTGCCTGTCTGCCACTCTGCCTGGTGGCGAAGAGATGTCCTGGGCCCCTTCTTGATCACCTGTGCTGGCTTTGGGAATGCCGGGAGTAGATAAAAGGGGCAGCGGGCTCGGCCCAGCTTCTCCTCCCCAAGAGAAGCTTGGGAGAGAAGGGACAGGACAGATAAGCGGAGAGAGAAAGGGAGCAAGCAACAAGGACAGGAGCAGGGGTCCCAGTCACTTGGAGAAGTCTCTGGAGACCACAGGTAGGCCAAGGTGGGAGAGGGAGGGGGTGGGAGTAGAGCAGGGGCGGGGCGTTCTGTAGGCTTCGGTAGAGGTGGCAGTGGTGTCACCAAGAGAGGTGTGAGAAGGGGCAGGAGCTGGAGCGCTCTCTTTTGGGGTCCTGCTTGGCAGATGGGCAGACTCCCCTCACTGTCAGCACGGACCCCTGCAGTTCTAGCAGACGCCTGCAGGAGGGGCCGTCACCGGAGCTGGGGGCAAGGAGACGGTCCAGCAGGGGGCGCCGGGGAACCGGATCCCTCGGCTGAGCCGCGTTTACCGAAGGGGTGACGGGGTGGGGGGTGTCCCGGCAAGAGGCAGAGGAGGGTCCAGACTCTCCCGGCATAGGACCGCTGTGGTTTTCGGAAGTCGTCTTGGCTGAAGAGTAGTCCCCTGGTCCCTCCCGGCCCCAGCCCTCCCAGAATGCTTCTCAATCCCAAGGCGCGCCAGGGCTTGGAGACCGAGAAATTCTCGCACCCTCGTGGTGCACCCCGCCTCCACCGAGGCCGGTCCCGGGCTTTAGGCGTTTGTCTCTATCCAGGCTGGAGGATTGCTTGGGATGGGCGAGGCAGGTGCAGCGGGGAGGGGAACGTAAGCGCGCCCCGCACCCCGGGCCTGGCAGCGCACCGCCGGATCCCGCCATGCAGCTAGAGGGCTCGAGGCGCCGGCCCCCTCCCTTCCCCGCTCCCCACCACCCCTGCGGCCCTTTGTACGCTCCGGCCACACGCGCGTGCCCGCCCTGCGCGCGCTCCCGCACACAACGACACACCCGCGCCGGCCCGCGCGCGCGCGCGCGCACACACACACTCACACACACACTCGCTCTCGCACACTCGGTGACACGCCCGCGCGCGCGCGCACCCACACGCCCGGCCGCCGGCGCCCTCCCAGCTGGTCCACCCCGGCGGGGCCCGCGCCCCCGGCCCGCCCGCCTGGCACCGCGCCCCCCCACCGGGGGCTGGGGCCCAGCGAGGAGCCAGCGAGGCGGCGAGAGGGCGAGCGCCAGGCAGGCCGGCCCGGGGCCCCCGCCCCCCGCGCCCCCGCCCGATGGGGAACGCTCCGTCCCAAGGCATGTCCCTGTCTCTCTCCTCCCTAATGTGCCTCCATGCTTAAGTGGAAGGTATTTCTGTTTTCTTTGTGTGTTTTCCCCTCGGCCGGGGGCGGGGGTGGCGGCCGGGCCGGGGAGGCAGTGGCCGGCGGGGCGAGGGACGCTCCGGGCGCAGGTGTATGGGGGGCAGGGGACCGCAGCGCGCCGGGCTTGGGAGAAGGACCCGGGAGAGAGAAGTGTTGGGACCAGAGAGGGGGTCAGGCATTGGCGAGGCGGGAGACCGAGTGGGGAGGGCCTCATAAGGCCGGGGAAGGGGGCTCGAGGGGTAAAAATTTAAAGGGGTTTGTGTGGAAGAGAGAGGGAGGGAGTGAAGAGGACGGGGGATGGATGGTGAGGAGAGTGGGGGAGGGGAGTGGTCCCTCCGAGGTGGAGGAAGAGGAGGATGCAGGGGGAGGCGAAGGAGATGGAGAAGTGGTGGGCGCGTCAAAGGCCTCTCCTTCCCCCAGGTCCATAATGGGGTGCACGCCCTTGGATGGTGGTGGTAAGAGCTTGGCGTTTAGCCCCCCAGGGAAGGAAGGGGATGAGTGTATTTTGGGGTTGGCTGTGTTGCCAGGATACAAGCCTGTATTCCCTGCCCCCCCCCCCCCCCCCCCCCCCCCCCCCCCCCCCCCCCGCCCCAGTCACCTCGAGGCCTTAGCCCTGGAGACCTCGAAGCCTAGGCAGCAGTTGCAGAAACTGGGGACCCGCTCCCCGATCGGCTGGCGTATAGGGAGGGGCCACAAGAGGGAGGGGCTTGGGGAGGGGCTATTTGAGCTTAAGCCCTCCCCTCGCAGAGGCCAGAGGGCAGAGGAGGGCGCCCCCAGCTGGGGAGAGCATCTAGGGTGAGTGAGGAGGTAGGGACTGCTGGAGGCTGAGCGGCAGAGGGGCGGGGCTGGGGAAGGGACGCGCTCTGGCCCCCCCTCCCCTCCCACGCACCCCCTTGCTACGTCAGAACCTCCCGGGCCAGCTCCGAGTCCTGTCGGTGGGGGCAGCAGGATGCTGGTGGAAGCAGAGGGGGCCGGCCGGGTGCCTCCGCAGCTCGGCTGGCAGGGCCTGGCGGGGCGTGTACGGCTGCTAGCGCAAGCCCCCCCGCCCCACCCCTCCCCATGCAGCCCTGGCAGTGCCTCCGGCGTTTTGCCCTGGCCTGGTGGGAGAGGACAGCGGAGGGCAGCGCCCGATCACCCAGGGAGGAGGCTGGATCGAGGGACACCGGGGGCCGAGGGGAGCCAGGTGAGCGGCAACAGGGAGTGTGCGAGGAGATGCTGGACTGTCAGTCCCTCTCCCCAAATACCCGGGAACCCGGAGGTCTTACAGCCCCCAACTTTAAGGGAAGTGGGTTCCTGGCTGGAGCCTGTCAGAGGAGATGTTGGAGCTACTGTTGTTTTGCTGGGGAGGTGGGGAGGGAACAGATGAGGGCTGGGTGGGGGTGGGGGTGGCGGGCAGATGGCCAGACTGCCATACAAGGCTTATGGGTCTGAATATTCCTTGGTGTTGGGTTTGAGCACTTTGGGGTCAAGTAGGATTCCTTCTTTCCAACTCTTGGATAACCTGGTCTGGGTGACCTTGAGCCAACTGCTTTGCTGTCTAACTGGGTGCCTCAGTTTCTCTCGTTCCCTTTGCTATCTATCCCTCTTGCTGGTCTTAAAGAATTGATGATGCATTCGATGGAGACTGTCATTGTGAAAATGCGAGGCTCTGTCATCACTGGTGGCGGCTGTGATGGTGGTAGTTTCTGGCGGGGTTGTGTTTGTGTATGTACGTGGGGGGGGCAGCTATGATTTACGTGTGAGGTCTTCGGCTGGTTCTAGTTGGTGTTGGGGCCACTGTGGGCAAGTGTCAGGGCCCAGCCTTCAGACAGGAAGGAAGGCTCCGGGCAAGCTGGGAGCTGCGGGGGGCAGAGACTTAGCTGGTGGCCTAGTGTAGAAACAAGGGGTGGGGGTGAGTGCTCTGGACATAAGGGGAGGGGGTTCCAAGCATGAGATTCCCCCTCCACCCAGACTGCCTGGCACCCAGGCACCACTGGCAGCAAGCGCAAAGGCTTTGCCCTGGCTTCCTGCCATCCCGCCTTGGGGACAAGAGGGTCTTTGTCCAGTGCCCCCCCCGACCCCCCCACCAGCCCTTCTCCTTCCGTCCTTACCGTGATGGCCGGTTGTCTGGGATGACCCTCAGGGCTGGGATGGAGATGCAGGTCCCCTGTGTGCTCTGGAGATCTGGAAGAAGCAACTGTGGTCCTCAGTGCTGAGTGGAGACAGGGAGCTCTTCTAGGGGAAGGGGCCCTGGGAATGAGCCATTGGGAGGCTTACCTCCTTGCCTAATGCGGAGTGGGGGGGGGGTGGGCAGGGTCTGGGATCTTCATGACCCCGATTCCTGCTGGGAATCCAGGGTTCCGGGTTTCTGAAATACGTAGAGGATTTAGAGTTGGGTGCTGGGGTGCAGAGCCTCAGACTATCTCTCTCTCTCTCTGTGTGTCTCTCTCTGGCCAGGGACCCACCCTGGAAGAAAGGTTTAATTAGAACCATTGATTCCATCTTCAGCTGTGGGCATCGATCTCACCGGTGTGGTCAGAGCTGGGGGTGGTGGTGGTGGCACGGCTGCCATCTGCCCAGTGCCAGCCTTGGCTTTCTCTGACAAAACCCAAGCTTAGGAAGGAGGGGGCTGGGCTCTCAGAAGTGCCAGGTCTGTTTTAGCCCCTTCGCCACCCTAGGTTAGGTCTTGGGGAAGGAAAGGAGATGGGGTGAGGATTTGAACCAAGGGAGTTGTGTTTGGGCTTTGAGGATCACGCTGAATAGTGGGCCCGGGGCTCAGGAATGGAAGGGCGTCTTGGTCTGGAGGGAGTAAGGATGCCGTGGCGGGGGGGCGGCTGAGCATTCAGGGGAAGGATCTGGGGCTTGCCATAAAAGCTTCTCTTTCGAGGAATCCCAAGCACTTATCTCCTCCAAGCCCTGGCAAGGCGATCTGATTTCTTCCTTCGTTTGTGTCTGCAAGGCCCAGAGAGGGACAGAGACTGCCTCAGAGGCCCAGCGGGCCCGAGTCTGGCCTTTAAGCCTGGCTGCTCGACCCAGTGGCCCCTGCCTAGGCACAGGGGACTGAGGGTGAGGCTCCCGGAAGCCTCTGATCTGGTCTCTGGGTTTGGTGGGTCGTCCCCCCCCCCTCCCCAGCCCCGGCTGCCTGTCGTGGGTGGGCCGGTGCAGGTGCAGGCTTCAATGAGCCACTCGGATGCTCTCTGAAGAATCCCTTGTTGGCTTCCTAGGGCCCATTCGAGCAAAGATAATAAAAATCTGGCCGTCAGCGGGTTTGAGGGCTGCACTTGCTTCCCCTTCTTTCATTCCCAGCTCTGAAAAGCGGAGATGAAGGCTTTGGGTTTGGCTGGGAAGCAGCGCTTGCCTGCCCTGAGGGAGGGAGGGAGAGCGGAGGGCGGCAGAGGCGAGGGGACTCGTTTCCTGGCAGCAGGGGGTTCGCTGGGCAGGTGGGCAGAGGGGTAGGGGCATGGCCCCCGCCCCCCGCCAGACCACCTCGGGCCTCGATGTAGCTCCTCTGCCCCACGCCCGGGCTCCAGCCTTGTCCTTCAGTTCCAGAGGCCGTGAGCCCCTCTTCTGCTCTGCTGCTTGCAAATGCCCCTCTCTGCCCCTCAGACCCCCCCGCCCCGTTTTCTTGCTCTGGGGTCCCCTATCCCTGCCCCTCCGTTTCTCCTGCTCTGCCCTTCCTACTCTTTCTCCCTCTTTGTCTCCCGTTCTCTGCTCCTCAGTCTCCCCTTTTCTCTCCGTCTGCCCCCTCCCGTCTGTCTGTCTTTTTGCCCCGGCATCTGTCCTGCTTTCTAGGACTGCCTAGAAGGTTGAGAAGCCAAGTTGGGGGGGGGGGGTAGGAGCAGCCGCGGCAGGGAGGGGCCCGAGTTGACTATTATGGTCTGTCAGGTGCCGTAGTTATCAGAGTCCAGGCGGAAGGGGGCTGCTGAGCACTTAGAGATGTGTGTGTGCAGTGCGGGCGCCATCCCCCACCCCACACGCAGCGGGCACCTTGCCCTGACATTGGGCTTCAGATGGTCAAGTTCTCCGGCCGCTTCTACTGATTGGCTGCAGAAACCAATGCCTCTGGCCTCTGGCCCCCTCCTTGCCTCTGGTCACCCGCTGCCCCAGGCATCGTCACCACCCTCGCCCACTGTTCCCCTTCCACGCACTACCCAGGCTCAGAGGGGGAAGGGAGGGGTCCGGGGGGACCCTAGTAGGGCCCCTTGACCCCTTCACCATCTTGAAGCCCCCCACGTGAAAGATGAGGCTGCCATGGAAAGAGCACTGGACCGAGTAAAGAGACCTCGTTAGGACCCTTCCTCAGAGCCCAAATGTCCCAGTGACCTTGAGCAAGTCCCTTCCTGGAGAGGGCCTCTTTCCTCACCTGTGAAATGAGGGGGCATGGGCTGGCACATCTCCAAGGTCTCTTCTGACATTCCACCGATGTTGTGTCTCTCTTCTGGGTGATTTGCATATGCTTTGCATATATTAATGGTGCCTGCTTGAAGGGGGAGGGTGCCGCCCACAGGGACCAGAGTCCCACCCACCATTCCGACTCCCCTTGCCCATTGGCCCGGGCTCTCTCTGCAGGAATCTCCCAGAGGAGTGGAAGCTGAGGCCTGAGGCTTCCTTGGGGAGGTGGGTCTGGCTCCTGTGTTCCAGCCATGCTGGAGGCAGGATGCGGGGTTAGCCCTATGGAGGGGACCCCAAATCTCATCACTCCCGCTCCAAAAAGTCCAGACAAGGAAGCCCAATGGATGTGAATTCACTACAGATGCCTGTGGCTACCACGGGACGTGTAGAGCCCCACGGAGCCTGGCAGAGGGGTTTGGAGGTCTCTCTCCTCCATTCTCAGGGCCTGAGCACCCCCTAGACATCAGGAGTTTAGCTGGGCTATGAGTCCTTCCTCTGGCTTCAGGTGGCTCCCACATCCCAGGGTAAATCCTGCTGTCTTTTGCCCCTGGGCTCTGGGTATGTGAAGGCTGGAACTTGAACCTGATGGATGGTCACTGAGAGAGAACTAGATCATTGCATCTCGGGCCCTGCCTGGTTGGCGTGCCACACGTAGGCCGCATGCTCCCTGCAAGGGTCAGGGGGAGGGAGAAGTTCCTGCCCTGAGTTCTGCCCCCACCTCTGTCAGCCCTGCCTAATGTCACAGGGGTGGCCCCGGGACCTCCTCCCCTGCCACCTGGCATGTGCACTGTGTCTGGCACAGGCCAGGGCCCTATATCCCAGCCCTCAAACTACCTCGCTTCCTTTCACCCCCATAACACCCATCACGCGGGGCAAGACTCTGGTAAAGGTTGGCAGCCTGGAGAAGATAAGGTGGGCCTCCGAGTAAGGTGAAAATTTCTGAAAACAGAGGCTAAAATCCTTGCCATCACCAAGGAGGACCAGGCCAGAGGAAATGCAGCAAGAGGGATCAAGGTTAGACTTAGGGAGGAACTGACCCCAGGGGCAGATTAGTTTCTGACCGTGGCATTGTGGTGAAGCTTAAATGACGTAATAGATGAAAACATCCTGACACATAATCAACATTCAATAAATGGTCTGAGGGAGGGAACAGATGGCTCTGAATCCAGAGAAGACCCTCCCCTAACCGTGAGAATCAGGATTTTGCAGGGGATGAGAAATCGGAAGGATAATTCCCAGAAGAGCCTTTTCTCCCACACTCAGGCTGCTGCTTGCCCATCCCAGCCCTCCTGCCCCACGCCTGCACTGTTTGCAGGGCCCAGCCATCCCGGGACACCCTGCCTTCGTCCTCTCTGCTGCAGGTGGGCAAACAGAGGGTTTGGAGGCCGAGAATCCTGTTCTTCTCCCCTTCCCCCTGTCTTTGCACAGGACAGCTTGAGAGGAAACGGGCCCACGCTGCAGCAGGAGGAACTGAGGTTAGACAGGAAGGAAACCTCCCGGTGCCCCAAGGGGGGCCGCTCCGCGGTGGGCTTTTTGCATCTTTTACCTCAGTGGTGTGTCAGCTAGTGTTATACTGAGGGGCGGGGGACTGGTCAACACGACCTTTAAGATGACCTAGGGAGGAGTTCCCTCGTGGCTCAGTGGTTAATGAATCTGACTAGGTTTTATGAGGTTGCGGGTTCGATCCCTGGCCTCGCTCAGTGGGTTAAGGATCTGGCGTTGCCGTGACCTGTGGTGTAGGTCGCAGATGCAGCTCGGATCCCACGTTGCTGTCGCTGTGGTGTAGGCTGGCGGCTTGGAAACCTCCATATGCCACGGGTGTGGCCCTAAAAAACAAAACAAAAACAAAAACATCATCTAGGGAGCTTGGTAGATCCCGTTTAATTTCTGGTGGCTGTGCTGTTTGGCAGAGTGCAGGGGGCCCTCGATGGAGAGTTCAGGGCTGCTGGGGAGGAGAAGGGGACAGGGAAGCTGGTCTTTGATCCGCCAGGGCAGAGAGGTCAAGAGCAGTGTAGAGAGCAAGCATTGGACTGGTGTCCACGTTGCCTGCCTCCCCTACTGCTGTGTGACTGCGGACAAGTTAATTGCCCTCTCTGGTCTTCCGTCTCCTTTGTGTGAGTAGAGAATCTCTAAGGTTCCTTCCAGCTGTCACAGGTTCTACCCACCTCCTCTGTCCTGAGCTAGTACATACCTCACCAGAAAGAGGGAGGGAAGAATACTTCCCAGCTCCAGCTAAACCAGGACAAATGGAGATTTGGCCCAAGAGAATATTGGTGCTTACCTGTGCCTGCACGTGCCTGACAAACAGTCCCTCCTGATCCAAAGGTACACTTTGCCTAAATCTGTCCTCTCAGCCCAGAGGATGGATAAAGGAGTGTCTTTAGAATTCAGCTACTGTCAATTTTCCTCCCACTCCAGAAAGAAAAGGCTTTGCCACACTCCGTTCCAGCCAGGGACTGTGTTCCAGTCCACATTTTCCTCTGGGGCGGCACTTCCTGCGGGTGGCTCATCTCCCCCACAACCTCTTCCTGGTTCTCTGTAGCCTCAGCTACCTGGCCCAGTTGCCTGCAGATCCCGGAATGGATTTGCATTAAGACTGGGGAGGAGTTGGGTTTTCACCCGCCGGCTTTTCTCACCGCTGCAGAGATCCTCCTCCCAGCACACTGGCTTTTTGTCCACCGCAGCCACAGAGCATGCCAGAGACCCCAGACCGAGGGAGCCCCAGGGGGGGCCTGCGGACCCCGAGACCCCCACGGAGCGGTTGTGCGGGGCGTAGAAGGTGGAGGGTGTGTGTGTCCTGCCATCTCCTTCCACTCCAGGGTGTCTGGTAATTGCAGACACAGCAGGCATCCGTGGCGTCACCCCAGGCACCAGCATCTGCCTCATTGGGGAAGAATTAACGATCCCAGCTCATTGGGAAGGCATTCCACGGCTCACTGAAGCCCTCACAGGTACATTCGGGCCTCTTTGCCTCTTCTAGGCTGTCCCCTGCCTCCTCAGCCCCCACCTAGTGGCCAGGCTGGCCTAATGAGTCCCCATTCGTGGCCCTGCCTCCTTCTAAGTTGTGAGTTGGGACTCTGAGGAAAAGCCGGGGCTGTTAGGAGGGTCAGTGACTCTGGCTTTGCTGCCCCTGAACTTTTTCGGCTCTCCCCAGCCTGGGTGCTCAGGCGATTTCTGGATGTTAAAACAAGAAGAGACCCTTGCGGGGGTTCTCTCATGGCTCAGGGTTAAGGATCCGGGTGTTGTCACTGCTGTGGCTCTGGTTACATCTGTGACACCGATTTGATCCCTGGCCCAGGGACTTCCACATGCAGAGGCAAGGCCAAAGGGGGAAAAAAAAAAAAAGACCTGTGAGGGCTTCCCGGAGCCTCTCCTGTGCTGGAGATGGAGAAGTAGGAAAGGGGCTCCTGGACAGCCAAAAGTCACTCAAAGATGAAGCTCAGGAAATCCTGACCCACTTCTGGACCCAACAGCTCCCACTTCTCCCCAGATCCCTGGTCCATTTGCAGCCTATGGTTAGAATGATCTGCCTCCCACTCCTAGGATGAGGCAGAAAGAGACTGAGGCGAAGGCTTCTCCTCCGCTTACTGTTCTTAAAACAATTTATGCTGGAGCATGGGATGGAAAGAGGTTAGACTTTAGGCAGAACTTCTCAGAGGGCACTGAATGGGAGACAGTCAGAGACCGGAGAGGACAGTTGGGAAGTAGTTCGGCTCAGGGCTCGAGGCTCAGGCTCTGGAAGCCGACAGCTAGATCTGCATGGGCTGGCTCCCAGCCCTGACACTTACCAGCTGTGTGGCTTGGGGCAAGTCACTTCACCTCTCTGAAACTCAGTTTCCTCATCTGTAAATTGGGGCTAACTGGTTTCCACACAGGGCAGGTATCAGGATTAAATGAGGTTATTGATTTATTTATTTGTCTTTTTAGGGCCACACCTGCAGCATACGGGGGTTCCCAGGCTAGGGGTCTGATCGGAGCTACAGCTGCCGGCCTATACCACAGCCACAGCAACGCAGGATCCAAGCCACATCTGTGTCCCACACCATAACTCATGGCAACACCGGATCCTTAACCCACTGAGCGAGGCCGGGGATCACAAACCCGCGTCCTCGTGGATGCTAGTCCGGTTCGTTAACTGCTGAGCCGTGACGGGAACTCCTAAATGAGGTAATTTAGGCAAGGTTCCTGGCACATCATGAACCTTCAATAAATAACGTCCTTGTCTTCATCCTCTTCTTCCCTGTCCAACTGAATGAATGAATGAATGAATGGGTGACCATTCTCCCAGGAGGAAGGGGCATTCATGAGAAGCCTCTTTAGTCTTATCTAGAACCCAGGTTCCCACCTCAGCCTGCCTGGGCCTGGGCCCTTGGAACTGCAATGGTAAGGCTGGTGGTGAGAAGGAGTCCGGAGTCTTCAATGCCCCCACTTTGTCACCCTCTCTCCATCTGCCCCTTCGATATCCCACCCCCAGCCCCCACTGCCCTGTCCAGGCAGCCCTCTGGGGCTCGCTGTGTTAGTGAACATTCTTGATTTCTTGCCCCAGCGTCCCAACATCTGGGTACCACAGCTGCTTCTCCCCAGGATGCCTGCGTCTTGGGTAATCGGTGGGAAAATTGGAACCGTGAGATTGGCAGGGGGCTCTGAGAAGGCTTGGCAGCCAGACGTGACGTGGGTATGGATGGGTCTGAGCCAGCCAAGGGCGGGCTGTGCCTGAGAGGGTGTCCGGGCCGCAGGGCCTCCGTGCAGGGAGGGTCTCGATGCTGAGGACCCGGGATGAAGGGCAGCAGACAGGCTTCGCAGTGCGAGGGACACGGGGTACAGTTGCAGGGACTTCCTGTGGAAGGAAAGGCAAGCAGCAGGAGGGGGGCCCTGCCCTGGCAGTTTGAGGGCTGGGTGGGCGTAAGGATTGGGCGGGCCTGGGGGTGGGAGGGACTGGGCTTCAGGGGCAATTTGGGGGGGGGTGCCGTTTTCCCAAGCCCAGTGCTTGTTGGCTGTGAAGTACCTCTGTTGCCTCTGCTGCAGGCAGAGGAGGGGGCCCTCCTCAGGGTTAGGGGGCGCGTGGAGCAGGTGCAGGGGGGTCTCTTGGGCCGGGAGGGGGTTGTCAGGAGAGCAACGATGGCAGGCCCATCTGACTCTGAAGCCACCAACCTTCCAGAATGGGGTGACCTTGGCTGGGGATGGCAGATGGCTCCTCCGAGGTGCTGTCATTTGGGATCTTAGGTGGGCTCCCAGTAGCGAGTCTGTCCCCGTTTCTGGCCTGGCTTGTTGGCTGTCTGTCCTAGGGACCCCACTCTGGGGACCCCATGTTTTCGGTGTTGTCCTGCTGTCTGTCCTCCTGTCTGTCTCCCACCAGTGTCTCTGCCCCTTCAGCCCCGCTCTCCCTCCAACACCCAGTCTCTGTCCTGTCTGCCCCGCAGCCCTCGGTGACCCCCAAAGGGACAGCTCCTAAGGCTCTGCCTTGCTCTGTCCCTGTCCCTTCCTTCCCCACAGCCCGAGGCCCCCCTGCCCGGGCCCATCCCGCGTTGGGAGCCCAGCCCCGGCCCCTTCCTTTCTCCAGCTCCCCTCCTCTGGCTCTGGGCATTCATTCACGACTTTCCTCCTTTCCTGTCCCTCACCCAGGGCTCCAGCGTGCAGCGGGAGGGAAGCCTCCAGGACTCTGTTCCCTCTGTTTAAAGTCTCCAGGTTGGTAAGCCAGGAGGGGGGCCTCTCCCCACCATCCTGCCTCCCACCGCTCCCCAGCCAGACGCCCCACTCCAGCCTCGAGGGCAGGAAATGGGGGAGGGGGCTGTCCCGGGCCTTTGCCAGGGGAGGGGGGGCAGCCGAGACCTGCCTCCAGGGAGGGCACCTTGCCTGGCAGAGAACGTGTGTGTGTGTGCGCGCGCGCGCGCGCACGTGTGTGCATGTGAGTTAGCGTACGTGTGCATGTACGTGTGTGTGCCGGCTGCAAGGCTCCGTGTGTTGGGATCCGGGGAGAGGGGAGGAGGCAGGAGCCTTCTGCTGAGGGGACTGGCGGCCTGGGGACAGGGGGTCAGCAGCAAGGGGCCCTTCTTATACGGGACAGCCCGTGTTCCAGCGGGAGCGGGATGAGAGCCATGGGACCACATGGATCTCAGTGTAGCTTTGTGTAGTTTCTAGGCGCTCGTAAACCTGTGATCTCATTTCATGTATTCGGTCATTTGTTCATTCATTCATTCATTCATTCAGTGAAGATTTGTTGAACATCTTTTCTGTGCTAGGCACTGGGCTAGGCTCAGAGGCCAGCAGTGACCGAGACAGATAAGGTTCTTTCATTATTTAAGTGGTGGCCAGACAGAGGTTAAGGGCTTGGCTGAAATCACCAGCGGTGGGACTTGGGCAGGGGGGGCGGGTCCTGTGGCCTGGCTGGCTGACTGGAAAGGGCTGTGACCCTCGTCCGTAATGCCCCATCCGCCCCTGCGCCCCCTGCTGGCAGCTGCTCTGCACTTCATGTCCCTGTAGAGTGTCCCCTGATCAGATGTGTCGCCGCCAAACCGGCAGTGACTGAAGCTCCAAGGCAGTGACTGGGGACCGTGGGCAGCACTGTCGAGCCCGAGCCGAGGCCACTTGAGTGGACCTCTGGGAACCCACCTCCCACTTCTGCGCCCAGGACCAAGCAGCCTGGAGCACTGGACCTGAGAGTCAGCCTGATCTGGGTTCAGATGCTCACGTAAGCCGTTTTCTAGCTGTGTGGACTTGGACAAGTCACTTTCCCTCTCTGAGCCTCAGTGTCCTTGCCTGTGCAATAGCGGGCTTGTTGAGAAGAGTGCAAGTAAAGCAGCCGCTGGACCAGAGCCTGGCCTGGGGCGGCGGCCGCCCCATTGCTGGTTCCCTTTCCGCGCCTCCTCCCATCGCTCCCCAGGGTTGGCAGGCTGTGCCACCAACCCGGGTCTGGGTTCCACCCCGGGTCCCTCCTTGGCCGGGGGGGCTGCAGGATCTCTGTCTTGGCTGTTTGCAGGCGCCACATCCTCCAGGGGCCTTCTCCCGCTCTCTGAAGGATGCTTGGCCCCAAACAGGGTGGGCAGGTGGGGGAGGCAGCCCCCTCCTTGCCACTGTGGCTGCCGCCGCCTTGATGGCTTTTTAATAACTTTGCTCGGAGACAATCTGCAGAGCGCTCGTTTGTCTGCCTCTTAATTAAAATTACCGTTTTCCTAAAAGAGCAATGACGCTGCTCCCCTCCCTCCCCCCTTCTGTGGCTGCTGCCTGGGAGAAGGCAGGAGTGACTTGAAATTGCAGCCTTTCCCTTCTGTCCCTCTTGTCCTGGTCACACAGGTCACCACCTCCCTTCCCTGCGCAAGTAGCAAAGGGGCCAAGGCTCAGGGGCAGGGAACTGGGGAGGGGGCCTGAAAGCTTTCCTCTCTCGCCCACCCCGCATCCTCTTTTGGAATACTCCCCAGGGGCAGGGTGGGGAGCTTGGGGTGGGGGGGCATCGTCTGGGACCAGGATGGGGTCAGCAACCGCCTGCGGACTCTGGTTCCAGGTTCTCTCGGTGGCTCGGAGAGAGCAAGAGAGTGGAGGCTGGCAAGGTGCGGGGGGGTTCATTTAATCGTTACTGACTTTTGGAAAAAAAAAAAAAATCTTCCCTGATAATAATGAAAGTACTACTGATCCGTGTTTATTGAATGTTGACTCAGAAATATATGAGCTGTGTATTGGGTTAAGCTCTCTGTGCGTGTTAGTTCATTTCATCCTCACAGCTGTCCTATGAACTCCATGCTGTGGTCTTTGATTTACAAAGGAAGCGACAGACCAGAGAGGTTAAGTAACATGCCCTAAGTCACACAGATGATCTGTCATTGCAGCCTCAGCCCTATTCCCCCTCCTCTCATTTTGCCTCGCCCCACCCCCAAAGCCTTGCTTGGGTCTGGCCTCGATCCCTCACGCTGCAGGTGGAGTGCTACTATGCCTTTTCCTCACTTTCTGCGCCTCCGCAAGCGTGACTCCCATGATTCAGGCCACTGAGAGTCGACTCTGAGGTTCATCTCTACCTCGCTCCCCAGTGTGGCCCTAGTGTGATCTTTGCTAAACTGTGCCTCCGCATACTGCCCTGTGCACAGTAGGTGTGCACTACCTTTTTTTTTTTATTAAAAAAAAATTTAAAATTCAAGTTTAGTTTGTTTACAATGTGCTGTCAACTTCTGCTGTACAGCAAAGTGGCCCGGTCGTACATATATAGATATTCTTTTTCTCGTATTATCTTCCATCGTGTTCTATCACAAGTGACTGGATATAGTTCCCTGTGCTATACAGCAGTATACTAGGTGTTTGTTGAGTGAATACATGATAATACGTGTGTCAGGCACTGTGCTAGATGCTTTATGTATTTATGTCTTCCCTTCTTCCCAAGACAAGCACTATTTCCCCCATTTTGACATTGAGGAAACTGATATCCAGAGAAGTAAAATGACTTGTTCAAAGTCACACTTATAGGTGGGAGCTGAGGCAAGATTTGAGCCTTGGTTTGCTGTGTCCTTCCTGCTCTGTTTGGTCATGGGCATGTGTTCCTGTGACACAGGACACATGCATTCAGTACCACGCCTGGGTAACACAGCGCACTTGTGTGGCCAGTGGCCACCTGGTTGACATGCATTGAGCACCTGTGGGCAGGTAGGGTCGAAGGAGGCGAGGGCTGCAGAGGTGGGGAGGGAGCAGACACCCCTCTCCGGCACCCCCCTCCTCCCTGAGCTTCCGGTCCCATCCCAGCAGCCTGGGGATGGCAGCGTGGTGACAGGTGCTGAGCTGCAGAGATGACAGCACTGCTGATTCCCCCATAATTACTGTCTGATGAGATGCCAGAATTAGCCACTGTGCAAGCATGGGATGCAGATATGGGGCAGAGTGTTGGGAAGCAGCCGGGTGGTGAGGGAGCCTCTCTTCCTAGTCCTGGGGCCTTCTGGCGGTAGGGCAGAGTCCGAGGAGGAGGAAGTAGGTTAACAAGGAGGAAGCACTGTGTGGTTGATATGCATCAGATACTATCACGCAGGCTGCGGTTTTCCAGTCCTCAGAGTGGCTGGTGGCAGAGTGGCTGCTGGACAGGGTATCCGGGACCTTAAGGTCACTAACCAGAGACTTATGGGCAGAGCAGGCTGTCCACTCAGACTTCTGGGCATTCACTTTGGTGCCTGGAGCTGGGACATGACTTGATGGGGCTCTGAGGGGCCTGGTTGCTAGAAAGGGGCTAAGACCCAGAGCAAACTCTTGGAATCACATTAGCAAGGCCAGGCAGCAGCGGGCAGGGGGAAGTGCCAAGGAGGAGCCAGGAGAGCTGGCCTTGCCAGGGCAGTCATCCAGCCCAGGCGGGAGGAGTCGAGGTGGCTCCGAGGCCCAAGGTCAAGGGAGGCCTGAGAGTTAGGAGCCAGAGGCAAGGAAGGTACATTCTGGTCCCAGAGCAGGGCTGGCTGAGCCTTGGTCGTCTGTTTCCCCTGGTTCACACGCTGGGCGCTGGGGGAGGGCTGGCGGGAACAGCAGCGGGGAGGGATCATCCGGGCCGCTCCGACCTCGTCTGGAACATTGGAGCAGTTTTGAAGGCCATCGGCTAAAACGGGTACTGACAACATGGGGCTGACCCAACAGAGGACAATGCAGATGGCCCGGACCTGAAGCCGGGCCATGGAAGGAAGGACTTGATGCGCTGGGCTCGGAAGAGAAGATTCAGATTCAGGAGCCTCCATCCTGTCCCAGAGGGAGGGGACCTGCCCTTAGGCCGCTCTGAAGGCCATGGGTCCAGATTCCGGCTCATTTTAAACAACAAGGAGTCGCACCAGATGAGCTCCCTGTTTCAGGAGGTATCCAAGTCCTGGGCTGGCTAGTATTCCCGAAATAGGGAGGGCTTGCAGTTCTGCCTCGGCACAGCCTAAGGCGAGGCCTGGGAGGACCCTGTACCAAATTAATGTCTGAGAGGAGGGCCTTGAAAGGTAGGACTCCCCCTCCCCAGCCTGGGCTTCTGTGGCCCCCTGAGCAGCTGTGCTCCCTCCTCCTCCTCCTTCTCTCCCAGCCCCCCACCTCCCCACCCCCGGCGGAGGGTCCCTGCTCTTCCGGTGTGAGGTCTCCCTGAAAAGGATGGGGTTGGGGTCTCTGTGCTTCACTGGGGAGGGGCTGTTGGAGTGGTCCCTTCTCAGGCTGTTGGACAGACTGAGGGGACCCCAGGGGCTCTGGCCCAGTGGCTGAGATGAAGACCCCCGGAGGCCTTGGTGGCAGAATCCTCCTCTTCCTCGGGGGGCGGGGGCAGCAGGATGTAGAGGGAAGAAGGGGGATCTGGGCTGAGGACTCCCCCCATCCCCACCCCGCAGTCAGGACCAGGCTTCTCCACATACCAGCTCTGATTGTAGACAAGTCACCTCTTCCTGGACCTCTGCTTTCTCGCCAGCGAAACAGAGGAGAGTAACCTCACCAGGTGACTCTGAGAACTGAACGAATGGTGGCTGTCAGAGCCCCTTGTGGGCTGTCCTGGGGGTGTGTGTGTGGGGGGGGAGGGGTGATCAGGAGCGCTGTCATTCACAGCCAGCCTGTGCCTCTCCCACTGCATCCAGCAAGCCTGGTGCTGAGTTCAAACATCGTCACTCCGGATGGAGCGGTGGATTTAACTGAGACGAGAAGGTAGGAGTGAGTCTTTTGCAGATGGAAGGCAAGACGGTTTATTTCTCCCCTGCCTTCCAGCCAGCGCTCCGCTTTCCCGGGTCCTGCTCTGGCGGGACGGTTCAGGTTAGACAGCGGAACTGAAAGATGCGCATGGAATCTGATCAGGCTTCCTAGGTCAGTCTGGACCCAGGAGTCATGCGGGAAACTCTGAGCCTCTCCTCCTTCCCCAGGCTCCCCCCATCTTCCATCTCTCCTGGTACCAACCTCAACACGCTTAGGGAACGACAATAATGGGATGCAGATTTGGCCGTTTGTCCCCAGTTAGCTTGCAGTGTAGTAGAGGAGCTAACATGTAAGGGGAGGGCTGAAACTTGCAGCCCAGCAGCCCTGTCCTTCATCCTCCCACCACAGGTGGAAGCAGGTCCAAGGCCCGCTGGCCCCTCACCCTGGTGCAGGGGGCTGAGCCCCTGTAGAGGGAGACAAGGGCTGGGGTGCCAGGTCCAGGAGGGGCATCTCAGTCCTTGGCATTGGCAGGTTGGGTAAACATTGGTCAGAGTGGAGTGACCTTTATTTCATGATAAAATGTAAACACTTTAGCGAGGAGATCCTGAACTTGGCAAAACAGGAGAGGGGCCAAGGAAGTCGCCTCTCCGAGAAGGGATGGCAGCAGGACTCAGGGTGGGCAGATGGGGTCCCCACTGTCTTTCACCCCAAGCTGGGGATGCATGGAGCTGGCATTTGAGGGAGCCCCCACGTGCACTGCACTGCACTGTTGGGGGTCTGAAATGTACCTGGTGTATGTGCACGGGCACAGCGCCCTGTCTGTCCACGTCGCATCTAAGATGGGTCAGGGTGATGTCTCTGCAGTGACCCAGGCCAGGCTGGGCCCCAGTATGCCGCTCAGCGTGCAGATGCCTGTGGTGGGGGCAGGGGAGGCCTTCGTGACCTGGCACACATCTGTGAGCCTGGGCTGGGCCCGTGGGTGTGCACCATGGTGCACAGGTGTGATGAGAAATGGGATGAGTAGAAGTGGCTGCCTGTGCGAGTTCCCATCATGGCTTAGCAGTAACGAACCCTTCTAAGGGTTCCATGAGGACGCGGGTTCGATCCTTGGCTTCTCTCAGTAGGCTAAGGATCCGGGGTTGCAGTGCACTGCGGTGTAGGATGCAGACGCAGCTTCGGTCTGGCGTTGTTGCGTCTACAGCTCTGATTGGATCCCTAGCCTGGGAACCTCCATATGCCCACACGGCCCGCGCTGCCCTAAAAAAAAAAAAAAAAAAGTGGGTGCCAGTGCTTGGAGTCTGAAAGCACCAGGACCCTGATGGTCCTGGTGGCTGAGGGAGCCGCCTGGGTGCTGGGGTTGTGGGGCTGGGAAAGGCCTCCTAGGAGAGGCTGATCCTATGAAGGGCGGGGCCTGGGAGGAGATGGGGCGGGACCAACACGTCTGAGCCCCGCCCCACCCCACCCCATGAGTCCCGGGTGTTGATGACACTTCCCTGTGGGGAGATGCGGTGATGGCAGGGCCTTCCGTCCCTCACCTCTGGGGGCAGAGTGCCTCCTGCGCATGCTTTCAGCCTGAGGCAGCCTTAAGGGCGCGGCAAAGGCCCCTTGGCCACACCCCCTGCCCTGGCCTTAGCACCCCCAAGCTCGAGCACCCCCCGCGGCGGGGGGAGAAGGCGCTCTGGCAGGGTGGGGGCAGAGCTGGGGGTGCCCGGCGTCTAGCTCCCTCCCTCCCCACCCCGTCCCTGCCTTCCTCTCGGCCTGTGTTCTTCTCGGCTGCCTCGCCAAGGAGATGTGGCGCTGACAGGACGCCTTCCCTGGGCGAGTGAGGGCGGAGACGCCAGGCAGGAGTTAGCTTGTTACCGCGGGCCGTGTGGGCACACGCCAGGGCTGTTCCCAGCTTTTCCAGCGACGGCTTCAGATGGAGGGTGATGTGCTCCCGTCTGCATCTCCGCCCCCTCCCTTCCTGGGGAAGCCAATTAGCCAGATCTTCATTAAGAGCTGAGACGCCTCTACCACCTTGGATCTGATAAAACTCCGACCGTGGAGTGAAAAGACATCAGGCTATTGGGCAGATCAGGAAGGAGCTGTCCCCCTAGGCCGGTGCCTTCTGCGCAGTGTGCAACCTACACAACCGGCCGAATGTTATTGGTTGTTGTTTTTAAGCAAATGGTAGGACTGAGGCTCAGAGAGCCTGCTGAGCTGCTCAAGGTCGCCCTGTCAGTGGCAGAGATGGGTTTGAGCTGAGCTTTCTCACCTCCAAATGGAGTAATTTGAGGGCAATGCCCTGGCTTTGCCTGTTGTGGGGAGGGCTGCAGGGAGAAGTTGGAAGGTCCTGTATCTGAAATTCTGGGCAAGAGGCCGGCTTCTTGGCCCTTTCGCAAGGAGGGCTTGGTCTTGTCTGAGGAGTTTGGTCTGGATGCCACACGGCAGACCCGGGTTTCCGTGTGGCTGGACTGTGACCCACAGATCTTCTCTCTTTGGGGTTCAGGTTATCTGCTGATTCCTCCTAAGGAGGTTGTTAGTCTCCGCCCTCCTGGGGCCTGGGGCCTGGAGAGGGGCTCCCCTGGCGATTGCTTTCTGGGAAGTGGCAGAGAGGGGGTGGAAAAGACCTGGTCCCTGGAGGCAGGATGCCTGGGTTCCGTTCCTGGCTCTGCTTCCAGCTCCTGAGTGACGGAGTCAGGTGCGCTCTCAGGCCCTCACCTTCCTTGCATGAAAAGCATTTGGCTAGAGGGAAAGTGGACGCAGGCGGGGCTAAACAGAACTGTCTGGAGACATCACTCCTCTAAGAGATTCGAGCCGAAGGGAGGGAGGCCTCACCTCATCGAGGCTGGAGGGCAGCTGTGCTCCCGGGGACGCGGGGAGTTGGGTGGGAGCGGGGGTGGGGGGGTGGAGGGGGTGGCGAGCAGATAGAAGGGAACAAGGACTCCACAGCCACACAGAGCCAGGACGGCTGGCGGAGACACCACCGAGGCCAAGCCTGGCATCTATAACGGTCTGCAGGCCCCCACCCCTACTGCCGAGGTGGCCCGTGGTTCTCTTCCCCCCTCCTCCTTCTGTCGGCAAGAGCACCCAGTCTCTGGGCGGAGTGGGGCCTCTGCCAACAAGGGGCCCCCAGTCTGAGGAAGGAGACGAGGGCCTTGCCCTGAGGGAGCTTCTAATCTAAAGACGCAAACAGGGCCCTTGCGGAGTTCCCTTCGTGGCTCAGTGGTTAACGAATCCGACTAGGAACTGTGAGGTTGCAGGTTCGATCCCTGGCCTTGCTCAGCGGGTTAAGGATCCGGCGTTGCCGTGAGCTGTGGTGTAGGTCGCAGATGCAGCTCGGATCCCGTATTGCTGTGGCTGTGGTGAAGGCCGGCAGCTACAGCTCCTGTTAGACCCCTAGCCTGGGAACCTCCATATGCCACAGGTGCGGCTCTAGATAAAAGGCAAAAAGACAAACAAAACAAAATAAAACAAGAACAAACAGGGCTCTCGGGGAGGAGGCACAGGTCCTGCCCAGTCCAACAGACTCAGAGACAAGGCTCTGTCCTAAGTGAGCCTCTAGTCTGTTGGGGGAGACAGGGGCCTGGCTATGGGGGGTCCCTAGTCTAAGGGGGCAGGCAGAGGAGTCCCAGCCTGGGAGTGTCCCTGCCCTGAGGGAGGAGGCGTAGGTCCCAGCCTGGGATGTGCCCAGTACGCGGGAAGAGGCCCAGTCCTGGGTGCTCCCGGTCTGAGCAAGGGGACAGAATCAACAGGACATAGTTTTGGCCTGTGGATGGGTGAGGCGGGAGCGCGGGGTGGGTGGAGGGGGCATCCGGCTGGGGCAGTGCCCGCCCTGTCCCCAGGGAGCCCAGCACCCTCTCTGTCTCTCCCTGGGGAAAGCCCCAGAAGCTCTGCTGCGAGCAGCTGAGACCCAGGCAGGTGAGCTCTCCCTCCCCCAAGCCCTGTCGAGGTCCCTTAATTAGATTCCAACTCGTTTCCCAACTAAGTGGCCTTTGGTGGGTTTTATTTTTTTTTTTTTGCCTTTTTTTGTCATTTTTATGGCCGCACCTGCGGCATGTGGAGGTTCCCAGGCTAGGGGTCTTATCGGAGCTGTAGCCACTGGCCTACGCCGCAGCCACAGCAACGCAGGATCCGAGCCGCGTCTGCGACCTACACCACAGCTCACGGCAACGCCGGATCGTTAACCCACTGAGCAAGGCCAGGGACCGAACCCGCAACCTC
>PVHT020001179.1:11077220-11088476 GCA_004024745.2 Catagonus wagneri | reverse complement strand
CGCCACCGCCCCCCCCCCCCGCCAGCGGCTCCTGCCCGCTCCCCCTAATGGGGTGTCCCCCCCTTCGCACACACAGGTTGGCGGCTGGACCGTGGACCCCGTGTGCCTCCTCAGCTCCCTCTGCTCCCACCTCCACGGCGACTCCGCCCCCTCCGGGGCTGGCCAGCCGGCCCAGGTGAGTCACCCACCTCCGCCCTGCCCCCCAAACCCATGGCAGACTTGGGCTTTGGGGGGATTTTTTTGGAGGGGGGATACCCAGGATTTGCATTCTGCATCCCTTTCTTTTATGTAGAGCCCCCTCAACCCCCATCTTCAGGAGACTCCTGTGCTCTGTACTCTCCCTTTCAGTCTGTAATTCCCACCATCAACTCCTCAAAGCCAAGTTTGCCTTTGGGGAAGGAATTTTTTTTTTTTTTGAGGGGGAATAGTCAGGTTAAAAAAAAATTTTTTTTTTTAAATCCTTTCTCCTTTCAACAGGAGTACCTCTCCCCTCACTCCACTGGTTTTCAGGAGTCTCTTGTGCCCTGTATCCAATTCCCAGCCCCCACCGCGGACATCTCATTCCTCCGTCCCCACCCTCCCCTCCATCTCTGAGCAGATCCAACCTTCCCCTAGCGTCTCACCATCGGGAAGTCCATCATGATATCTCTCTCCGGCCCCTCTTGCTATGTCCAATGCTTAGTTTCAAACTCTGAAGAGACCTTGGCATCTAGCCATTTGTTCTGAACTATAGTTCTGGATTCTTCATCACGCCTCAGTTTCCCCCGAGGGGAAGATGGACAGGGATGCCCTGAGACAGGATCCGAGGGACTCCGGCTCCCAGCTCAGGCCTGGATGTCGCTGTGGGGGGAAAACCTGCATCTGAAGGCCCATAGGCAGGAGGAGGGACTAGGGAGTCAGCAGGCCAGTGGCAGCCCCGGGAGGACCTGGGCTTGAAGGTGGCAGAGGAGTGGCAGAGAAGACAGCGAGTCACATGGATACCATCTTCTCTTCCTCCTATATGCCACTCCCCCTGGAGAGGGGCAACAAGGCTTTGGCTTTTTCGAGGAGAATTAAGACAAGGAAAAATGTGACAGTTTAGGAAAAGACTGGGCTCCAGAGCATGGACTTTAAGCTGAGTGTATCTCAAGTCTAGCTACAGATTGGCACGTTTAGTATCATTCACAGGGCACCCAGCCCACTTCTTTCCCAGTTCTCAGGCCGATCTTGACTGAACTTGGGGAACAGAGGTGTGTCTGCTCCCAAGGCTGGATGGGCAAATGGGATGGCCACGGGTGCAGTGGAGGTCAAGGTGGGGCTAGGGCAGGGATGGTGATAAGCCAGAGGACAGGTGCGCTTCCCAGATGGAGCATCTTGAGTTGGGGCGGTGGAGAGAACTGAGGCTGGACTTGGTGAGCTCTGTTCTACCAGGTTATGGGATTTCAGGTCTGTCCGCATCTGGAATCTGCTTTGTTGGAGGAAGGGGGAGAGCTCGAAAGGACTCTCACCCTAGGGCTTTTTGGGTACAGAGAAGTGGCTGTGCGCCGGGATCTCCTCATCACTTTATACTTGGCTCTTAGCGCACTTCCCATCCCCCACAGCTGGGTCTGAGGCTCCTTTTTGTAAAGAGGGGGGGGGGGGGACGGACGGACCAGAGACGTTTGGCAAATGCCAGAATTAGACAGCAGAGCAGGATCAGAGGCCACCAAGGAAATTTAGGCATCCTAGGCCTCCCAGTCTCAGCTGGGAATTGGCTCACGGGAGAGCTAGCGGGGCAGCTGCACAGCTGAGACCCTGGTGGAGAGAGTAATCTCAGAGGGTGGCGGGGCGGCCACTCTCTTCCCCCAACCCTAGTCCAGACCGCCGGGGGTGGGGGTGGGGGCATGAAGAAGACCCTGGGAAGGGACCTAAGGCTTGATTCCGAGCCGCAGCCCCTCCCCCACTTCCACTAGGCTGTCTAACCTTCCTCCCTCCTGCTGCAACCCGAATCCGGGGCGGCGGGCCGGCGTATCGGGTGACCGCGGCGACGCAGCCACCAGCCTCCGCCGTTCCTCGGCGGGGCTGCGCCGGCGGGGCCGCGCCGGGGAGGGGGCCGCAGAGAGGATGTGCACGGCGGCGCGCCGTGCAGCGCCAGGTGGAGTCGCGGTTACCGGGGCGACCGGGGCCCGGGCCGGCTCCGCGGCGGCGGCGGCTCTCGCATTGCAGCAAAGGGCACCGGCGGCGGCGGCGGCGGCTGCGGAGGAGGCCGGGGGGAGGGGAGAGGACGAGTGCGAGGGAGTAGGGGGCCGCCGTCCCTTCCCCGCCTAACACGAGACCTGGGGCTGGGGGCCCGGCGTATACACCTGTGGCCGCAGGTAAGGGGGAGCGGCTGCGGGGGCCGGGGTCGCAGCCTCGGGTTCCGCGGGGCAGGGGCACGGAGATGGGGGGCCCGCCCCCCGGCTCGGAGGGGCGGTCCGGGGGTGGGGAGCGCACAGGCCGTTGCGGTTCCGGGTCCCTGAGAAACGCCCCCTCCCCTCCCCCATCGCAATCGCAGCTTTCCGCAGGGGCCGGGCCCCCACCCCGAAATGCGGCGGGCGCCCCAACCTCAGAAAGTCATGACCTTTGCGCGGTGCGCCCTCGCCCCCGGCTCACCGCAGGTTCCGCCACACCGCGGGCCTCCCTCCACCCTACCTCCCGCCACACACACACACACACACACACACACACACACACACACACACACACGCTTGCTCTGCATTGGGAAGGGGTAGGAGGTGCCGAATGGATGGGCACACCCGGGGAGAGGGCAGGGGGTCACGCACGTGCGTCTCAGTGGGAGGCTGGAGCCCTGGGGTGGGGGGGGCGTTAACGAGCCCCAGCCTTGGGGGGAAGCGTGTTCATAGGAGTTGAGAGGTGGGTGTGTGCTCACGTGCACGCGGGGCCGGGGAACTAAAGAGCGGGGGTGCGACCCCTAAGTCGCCCTCCCTCTTCTGAGGATGCGTCGTCGTCGTCGTCGAAGTGGTTTGGGGAGAGGGGCTTGAGGTCAGGGAGGGGTCACGCACTGACCTGGTCCACAGGGGACGTCTGCCCAGGGGAGTGGAGAGACCTCAGCTGGCTGGGCTGAGGCTCCCAGGGGACACGGCCCCGCCCTCCCAGGGCACCGAGTTGGGGAGCAAGGACCAGCTGCAGGGGGGAGGGAAGAACCCCCCTCCTAAGGCGCCTGGGGTGGATGAGGGAGGGAGTTAACTCCTTAGCCCTCAGGAAGGGAAGAGGCTATTTGCTCTTCTCACTGGGGAATTTTGAGCTGCCTGGAAGCTCCCCTTCCTGAATTTCTGAAAGCCTCCTCTCCAGAGCCGATGGTTGGGTTCCATCTTACCCTCTTAGACCACCTCTCATTTCGCCCCAGTTCCTGTAGGATTCTTCCTACAAGTGATTTCGGCTGCAGGGTCTCCCCCACTTAACCCTGTCTCACCTTCTCCCTGGAAAGTAGGGACCGCCCCGCCCCTATCCCGTGTGGGAGAGGGGGTCGGCTTCCCCCTCGTACGGGAGGTTTCTGCTGGGGTTGGGGAGCCAGACCACTCTTGAACCCTTGCTGCCCTCTGCCCTCTTTCCAGTGCTTTTGTGGTGCTGGGAAATTCCCAGGGAAAAGCCTAGAAGGCTGAGAGGTGCTGGGTGCTGGCAGGTGGTAAGCGGTGCCAGACCAGAGTATACAGATAGCCGCCCCCCCCCCCCCGTGGCTGGTCCTATTTTCTGGATGTTCATTCATGGCCAGATATTTGTTGAGAGCCTGCTGTATACAGCAGGCGCTGTGGGGACAGGGAGGGAGGAACAGCCAGGAAGGGGGTGAGGAGTAAAGGGTGCCGCAGGTTGCGTGGGGAGAGTTCTGCCATAGCAAACAGAGGGGGAGCGCTCTGCTCTCAGTCCCCCCAGGCTGTCCCGTGGGTTTTAACACCCTGGAATGGACCACATCCCCGAGGACCTCTCCCCACTACGCCGTTTCCCCTCCAAGGACTCCGAGTTGCCAGGAGACTCTGCATCTCACTCCTGGCGAGGCCAACAAGAGGGGATGAGCCTTTCCACTTTCCAGAGGTGACGGAGCAGCGGGCATGCCATGCGCCCTGTGCTTTACCGGCCCGAGCCCAGGGTCCCATGGCTCTGATCTCAGCCTCGCTCCAAGTTCGCCAAGCGCGAAAACAGCAACTCTCCCGTCTTTACCCTCCAGCGGGGCTGGGCTGGGCTGGCCTGTGCCACTGATGCCACGCAGTCCCCTCCCTCGGCCCCCGCTAGTGAGCCCTCCTTTCCAGGTCCGACTGTCCCAGGGATGTGCCCGGCCTGGGAGCCTGAGGCAGCCCCATGTTGAGGGCATAGCTAGTGTGGCTGTAGCCAGGCTCCATCCGTCTCCCTCCTGGAGACAGAAGGGGGACCCCAGCCACCCGCACATACTGAGTCTGCCCCGTTGACATTTGGGGGCAGGATGGGGATGTGGGGCATCTTCGGCTTCTTTTGAATCAGGAGGTCACCTACCCGACACATGACGTCCGGGACGTCACAGGCACGGCACAGGGGCCAGTGGCCGAGGTGGCCAGAGGCACCATGACCTGGCTGGTGGGGGAAGGAAGGATGAGGCTTTCTCTTTGTATGTGTGCACAGTGTGTGTGTGTGCTGCTTTGTGTGTTTCCGCAGCTAGGGTGTGTTATGTGTGAGTGTGCACATATGTGTGTCCATGTTTCTGTGTGTTTTTGTGACTCCCTAGGGGCTGGGGGCAGTGTAAACATGCCACAGTGCCTCTGTGGTTCTCACCGGCGTGGTCCTTGTGGGAGCGTGTGTGAACAAGTCCGCGTCCCGTGAGGGGAGCGTGTGTACATGCTTTTCTATGGGAGGGTTGGTCCACGTATGACTGTCTCTGTCTCTGAGTTTCCTTCTGGTTCTGGGCTTGTTTCTGACCCTGGAGGGCTTTGCTCCGAGGGCTTGTGTCCCTTTGTGAGTGTGTCTTTGTTGCCCTGAGCATGTTTTGTGGTGACGTCCTTATCAGAGGTTGTCTGAGAGTCCGAATGCAGCTCTGTGGGTGGCCTGCGTGTACACGGTGTGACGGTGGCTGTGCACGAGGGACGGCAGCCTTTCTGCAGAGCCGTCCGTCACCACCCGGGCTGCAGACACGACTCTCATCATAAACCTTCCTGTGCCCTGGGCCTGGCTCGGCCTGCCCCCCTGCCCGCAACGTGTCCACCCCCTCCGCCCCCCTCCCCTCCCCATGGCCACAAGCAGCTGTGGCTACAGCCTGTTTCTCCAGCCCCTCGGCCCCTGTGGGCATCCCATGGCATCCATGGGTGGCATGTGTCCGCAGACTGTTCCAGGCATGGGCTAAGGCACAGACTTTGCTGTCCCCTTCCAGTGCCCGGCTTGTGACTATTTTTTAGCATCTCTTGGAGCCAGTGCGGGGGGCAGAGGTGGGGCTTATGGCCCAAATGGGATGATCCTGGTAAGGAAAGCTTTTCACCCCAGTCCTAGCCTGGAATTAACCCCATCCTAGAGGTCCAAGGCCTCCCTCCCAGCAGCGTCCGTCTCCAACGGCTTCCTGCCATTAATGCATCCAGGCAGCACAGGACACCCTGGCATGGTGCCCTCCCCCCATCAGGGACCCACCATGTCCCTCTCCTCTGCCAGTGACCCTGAGGCCTTGGGAATCTTGTCTGCTGGTGCCAGGCACCCCAGGGGCAGGCCATCTGCTGCCTCTGTTTTCCCGCTGAGGCTGGCACCGGTCAGCAGGGTGCCCTCAGCTTTGCCAAGAACCAACCCAGCCTCCAGGCCACTCCTCCCTTGTCCTTAGCCATCTGGAGGGGCCTTCTGGTCTCTAGGGAAGCCAGAGTGACTCTGAGTTATTGTGACTGAGGAAGAAACTGAGACCCCCCCATTCTAAGGGTACAAGGAGCCCCGCTCTTTCATAAATCCAGTCACAGGACACCATCGACACTCCTTTGCTGCCCATGGCTCCAGATTCATTGCCCAGGGCTGTGGGGTGATGGGTATCTGTCCACTTTCCCCTCTAAGCCAGGTCCATCAGGTTACACAGGCCTCTGCAGCCTGGCCGTGGCCCCAGCCTCCCTCCTCCACTCCCAGCCGCCTGGGACCCACTTCCCATTCTGCTCTGCTTCACTGAAATGCTTTCTGCCTATCCACCCAGTTAAAGCTAAATTCTTTCCCTGGGCATTTGAGGGCACTCCTCTGGCCCTAGTCCCTTCTTTGCAGCCTAATCTGCTACTTTCTCAAGCCCCCTGCCCCCGCCAAGCTGGACTAGTCCCTCATCACACCCCCCACATGCCTGCCCCCAGCCCTCTGCCTCCGCGGGCCCTTCCTCCCAACCTCCAGCCGCTCATTTTTCAAGATCCAGCTCATGCGTTCCTGTCGTGGCGCGGCAGAAATGAATCCAACTAGGAACCATGAGGTTGCGGGTTCGATCCCTGGGATCGCTCAGCGGGTTAGGGATCCAGTGTTGCCAGGAGCTGTGGTGTAGGTCGCAGACGCGGCTCAGTTCTGGCGTTGCTGTGGCTGTGGCATAAGCCAGCAGTTACAGCTCCGATTAGACCCCTAACCTGGGTACCTCCATATGCTGCGGGTGCAGCCCTAAAAAGACAAAAGAAAAAAAATAGAATAATAAATAAGGTCCAGATCAAATGCCACCTCTTCCGGGAAGGTTTCCCCGGCCCACCACGACCAGATGCCATTTCTCTGCCACGGCTCCAACTCATCGCTGTCTCCTGCGTTTCCTGTGTCGTGGTCATCTGTGTCTTTTCCTGCCTGTGACGCTCTGAGGACAGTTACTGTGACTAGATCGCGTGGCTTAGAAACATCTGGAGCGGTCCTCCCCTGCTCCCACCAGCAGGCCTGGAGCCTGCTCAGGGCCATCTGGGGTCTCAGCAGAGAATGGGATGTCCCAGGCCCTGCTCCCTTCCTGTTCCTGGGAGGGTGGAGGGCCCACGTCCCAGGGCTGAGTGCTGGGCGCCAAGGGTCTCTAAACCACCCCCGGCCCTACTCTCCCCTCCCGGTCCCTGCATAACCATCTCTTCTCTTATTTCCATCAGCAGCCAAACTACTGGAGTTTCAAGGTCAGTGTGCGGTGCTTCTGCTTCCGTGACGACTGCATGTGCTCTCCCGCCCCTGCCCCTCCCTGCACATGCTTTGCACAGGGGTGTGCGTCTGCAAGGGACGGGCCGCGGTGGGCAGTGGGCCTTGGGGCTGCAGTCTGGGGCTGCTGCTTTGAGAGAGTCTGGGTTCACCTGTGAGGGGCCTGTGGATCCGGTATGGGAGTGTGGGCCACCCCTGCTGGGGACCTGGGCTGGGAACACACAGGCTTTCCCAGGACACATAGGGCGTTTGGGAAGAAGAGAGAGAGGCATTCCTCCTGCCTGGAGAGACTGTTGGCTCTGAGCAGGGGACCTGGACCACCGCACAACCTTATTAAGGGCCCTGTTTTCTGAATGCAGATTCCACCTTCCAGGGAAGCCCCACGACTACAGATGGGTCCCTCATCACCTTCCTTTTAATTTTTTTTAAATTTTTTTGCTTTTTAGGGCCGCACCTGCAGCATATGGAAGTTCTCAGGCTAGGGGTCGAATCAGAGCTGCAGCTGCCGGCCTACACCACAGCCACAGCAACACCAGATCCGAGCCGCATCTGTGACCTACACCACAGGTCACGGCCACACTGGATCCTTAACTCACTGAGTGAGGTCAGGGATCAAACCCACATCCTCATGGATACTAGCCGTTTTTGCTACTGCTGAGCCAGGTCGGGAACTCCCCTCGTCACTTTCTTATTTTCCCATGTGGGGAGCTGGTCAGTGCCAGGCAAGAGACTCACAGCCTTGCGCCCCCCCAACCCATGGCTCACTTGGAGGGCTGAGCTGGGGGGGGGGGTGCCTCCTGCCTCCTCTGGAGAGACCGAACTGTCCACAGCGGGGGGTCTGTCTGCGCCCTCCACGAGCATCCTGCTGACCCCAGGGAAGCGCCCTCTGGTGCCTCCTCCATCTTCTCTGGCACCCAGGCTCAGAACTGAGCCAAGTTAGACTGCTGCTGGGGTCCTGGAGTCTCCGGTCCCTCAAATCCCAGGCATCGTGACAGGGGGTGGGAGCTATTCTTTGCAGACCCCCCAAGTGTCACCTTGCTCCAAGCATCTTATTTGCATGCGTCCTTCCAGAGAGAACTTCTTGAATCAGAGAGACATGGGATCAGAGCCATGTGTCAGGCATACCGCCTTTTTGGGGGGAATCAGTAGAGCGTAGTGGTTCAATGCATGGCCCCAAGGGCCAGGCTGCTACTGGTGAATTCTAGTCAGCTGCTAACTACCTGGGTGATCAGGGGCAAGTTCCATATTTCCCTGAATTCCATATTTCTTCCCTGTAAAATGGAATGTCCGTATCATAGAGTCATTGTAAAGACAGAAGAAACGCGAGACTGCCTGTCCTAAGCACAGTGCTTGGCTCATCGCGAGCCTTACCTCCTTAGCTGTGATGCCAGTTTGATTCTCAAATCAGAATCACCTTGGGAACTTGTCAAAAAACTGGAACCCCAGTCTCTGATCCCTAGAGATTCAGATTCAGTGAATGTGGGGCCCTGGAAAGAGGGTTTTTAAAGAGCTCCCACGTAATCCTTGGGAACCTTGGATCCTAGCCTGACCGCCCCCACTCAAGGTTCTGCCTGCCAGATCTCTGACCAGGAGTCATGGGCTCCACCCAGGAGCATCTCCAGGGACCGGTGCTCACTGCTTCCCCATCTTTGGAAAGCCCTTTCCTATCTTAGGGGAGCTCCGCTTGAATTCCTGTTTTGATCACTTGCCATCTCCCTCATAGCCATGAAGTCCTGGATGTCTCACTAAATAGTGTTGTCCCAATCAGGGCTGGAGAGGAGTGCTAATGGGCTCTCTCTCTTCTCCAGAGGGTTTTCTACAAAGCCTGTGAGAATGGAAAGGTGCCGAGACAATCAGGATGGAGACAGGAAGTGGCAGGGCAGAAAATGTGGGCATCTCTTTTCCCAGGGTTCCCTGGGCAGAGGGCCACCTTCTCAGTCCCCAGGATCCCTGCCCCTCTCCGTTCTGACCCCATTCCATCTTCTTCTTGGTAACTCACTTGTGCCCCCAGGCCTTGTGGCTACCCCCCTCCTCTTCATCCCTGCTCATTGCCTCATTCTGCCTGAATTCTGTAGCCCCTCATCCACACTAGCCTGGCAACCACTGACCTTCCAGTTGCCTGGCAACCCTGTGACCGCCAGACCAGGTCTGGTTCCCCACACTGTGATGAGAGAGAGGGCGCAGGCCGGCACTGGTGATCAGCCTAGAACTGATGAGCTGCAGAGTCCAAGGTCAGGGCACAGGCAGCCCCCCGAGTGGATCCAGTTCCTATACTGCCTCCTTCTTCCCCAGACCTATTCCTGCCCAGTGATCAAGGCACTGTGCTTGAGGCTGGGTGCCCACTAAGGTCCCCAGATCTGACCTGCTACATTCCCACACCTTGGAGGCCACTTTGGGGACAGCTGGGCACACTGCCCATCAGAGGAAGATGCACTCCAAGAGTGCTGATCGATTGGCACATTAAATTGAGTGAATATGAAGATGGAGATTAATTAGTGGTTAGTCAGGATTTGGGGAAGGAGGGAGCTGAGAAGGAGAATAAATAATTCTTTTTTAGAGATACTTTGTTTTTTTTAATTTTAAAAATGATATATTCTGATTATGCATAATTCACCCAGCAGAGAAATATATCAAGTAAAAAGAGAAAGCTCTGCCTCAGCCCCAGGATAACCTATGTGAATGGTTTTAAGTGATTTGTTGTTGTTAAAAATAGGCAATTTATTTTATAGGAAGTACAATTGGGCAACATGATTTTTTTCCTTGGTAACGTGTACATTATATATATATATACACACACACACACACACACACACACACACGCACACACATATATAACATTATATATTGTTATTGTTATGTAACATTACATATATAATGTTATATAACACAGGATGATGTCTATCTGATTCATTATCGTTCTCCCTTTAAATAAATGAGATTCCGACAGCAGCCATGTTTGAGGGGAGGGGCTGGGCAGACCCGCAGGAGCTGTGGTTCTGAGTAACAGCCTCAGCCTGCAGCCAAAAGTAGGCTCTTGAAGTGCAGTTGCAATCATGGTGTCCCCTTCCCCAAGGGGACAGTAATCGAGCTGATCCTGGGGCAGAGAATAGTCACTGGGTGACACCCTTCCCTAGCCCCGGCCAGATATCACCCTCATCTGTAGCTTCAGGGCCAGGAGCTGCCATGCTGGGTCCTGGAGGAGGCCTTTCTGGGAGGCTAGCCAGGCAGGGTGGCTGTGTGGCAGCATGTGCCATGCGGGGAGGGGCTGAGGCCTGGCACCTGTGCCATGTGTTCGTGTGAGCTGAGCATGTGCATTGCATGTACTAGGCAGGTAGTCTGTCGGAAACTGGGGTCCAGCTGCCTTTGGGAAGTTTGGGGTGGCTCTCCCGGTCACCTTAGGTCCAGAACATTGTGCCCAGCTCTGTGAGGGACCGTGCCTCCCAGAGTTGGGATCCTGGGGTTCCTAGCTCTCTGCTTTCTCCCTGGGCCTTGCTTCCTGCTCCCACCCCAACCCTTTGAACTCCTCGAAGGATAAATTCACCGCTCACGGAACGGCTGCTTAATTAATGTCTGGAACTAATGCCCCAATTTGCTCAACGATTCTGCTGCTCACCTCGGTGACAAATATGTGTTGTTGTTGTTCTTTGGAAGCTTAAAATAGCCAGCATGCCTGTGGCTCCCACTCAGATGATTTTTTGTCTGGCTTCCCAGGGTGCCTGAGTCCTTTGCCCACTCCTTACCTGCTGGGTGTCCTGGGGAGGCCAAGACCCCAAGAGGTTGGGGAACTCTCCTGCAGTCACACTGCGGCTCTAGAATCCAGGAGACCCCCGTGTGTGTGTGTGTGTGTGTGTGTGTGTGTGTGTGTGTGTGTGTCTGGCTAGCTGGCTGGGGCTCCCCGGGACTGGATGGTGCCGGTGGGCGGAGCGAAGGGCCTCATGCCCGGCCCCTCTCACCCCACCCTGCCCCTGCAGACCCGTAGCTCACGCCACACTCAGGGAGCCCAGCCTGGCCTGGCAGACCAGGCGGCCAAGCTGTCATACGCCTCGGCTGAGTCACTGGAGACCATGTCGGAGGCCGAGCTGCCCCTGGGCTTCAGTAGGATGAACCGCTTCCGACAGAGCCTGCCCCTCTCCCGCTCAGCCAGCCAGACCAAGCTGCGCTCGCCAGGTACTGCCC
>PVHT020001179.1:11051505-11076220 GCA_004024745.2 Catagonus wagneri | reverse complement strand
TCAGCCTTCTTCCTCCTCTCTCTTCCCTCACTCCTCTCTCCCTCAGCATCCCCTGCGCTCCCTCTCTCTCTCCAAGACTCTCCTCTTCCTCTGGCCTCTCTCTCACCCGCTTCAGCCGCCCTCCTTTCCTTCATTCCCTCCCTTCTCACCTCTCTCCCCCTCAGCAACGACTCACTTTGTCTCTGCCCCACCTGCTCCTGCTCCCAATTCCATTTCTTTGTCCAGACTCCAACCTGCCTGGGGTGGAGGGGGTGCCCGGAGAGGCGGGCAGCATGAGGAGTGCCTGGGTCCATCTGCACTCCGGGGCAACGTCCGGCCTCAGACCCTGCCTCTGCGGGACCAGCGCGGCTCCCGAAGGCTCCCCGGGCCGGCGGCGTGGTGGTCGTACTGACAGCGAGGGCGGCGTCTCCTTCGCAGGGGTGCTGTTCCTGCAGTTCGGGGAGGAGACTCGGCGCGTGCACATCACGCACGAGGTCAGCAGCCTGGACACGCTGCACGCACTCATCGCTCACATGTTCCCGCAGAAGCTCACCATGGGCATGCTTAAGTCGCCCAACACCGCCATCCTCATCAAAGACGAGGCTCGCAACGTTTTCTACGAGCTGGAGGACGTCCGGTGGGCGTGGCCCCGAGGGATGGGGTGGGCTTCCCCCACACTCCTCCCCTGAGGGAGGAGGCTCAGCCCGTCCCTTCTCCTCCCTGAACTCTATTGCCCCGCCCCCTCCTTTGGTCATCCGGGCCCCACCCCAACCTTTAAGTCACCCATTCCTGCTGGTTGGCCTTGGCGTGGGCGAACCTGAAAACGGTCCGTGAGGCCGAGGAAGTGGATGGGGTGGAAGCTGCTGGGTGTGTGTGTTGATGGCAGGCAGCCCCAGGCACGGGATCCGCCGAGCCCCTCTTGCCACCCGTCTTCCCTCTGCCTGGAGTAGCTGCCCTTCTCATTGCAGGACTCCAGGATGGTGACTTTCTGCACCCCTTCTTCCCCCAGGGACATCCAGGACCGCAGTATTATCAAGATCTATAGGAAGGAGCCGCTCTACGCAGCTTTCCCTGGCTCACACCTAACCAACGGGGACCTCCGGGTATGGCTGGGGAGGCCCAGGGCATTGGGGAGGCAGGGCAGATAGGGCCCAGGAGCGCAGAGTCAAGTCACTTGTCACCAGGCACCAGGGCCAGCTTTGAAGAAGAGAACGTGGAGGCTGAAGCAGAGGGTGGCCTCCATGAATGTGGAGTCATGGGGAAGTCCCTGCCCTCATTGCCACTTGCCCCCTCGTTCTATCAGGATTTCTGCAACACACCTCTAAATATTCTAGGAGGCCTGTCTCAAGAATAACCCCTTCCTTCTTTGCTCCCCCGTCCTCCGCCATACAGTGGCCTAGGGGATCCTCCTCTGGTGCCTCTCCGTCTGCCACGTCTTCATCCGTCCTGAAAGCTCTGGTGGGAAAGGGCCCCAAGATGCAGCAGGAAGGTGGGGAGGCAGAGAACAGAAGGGACTTCCTAAGCGTCAGGGGGCAGCTGCTGGCTCCTCAAGGGCAAAGGGATTCCTTTTGTGACCAGCCCTGTGGGGTTCCGCAACTGTCTTCTGCACAGAGAGAGATGGTGTATGCGTCGCGGGAGTCGTCGCCCACGCGGCGTCTCAACAACCTGTCGCCGGCGCCACACCTGGCATCCGGCTCACCGCCACCCGGGCTACCGTCCGGGCTGCCGTCGGGCTCGCCGTCGCGCTCGCGCCTCTCGTACGCCGGGGGGCGGCCGCCCTCCTACGCCGGCAGCCCGGTGCACCACGCGGCGGAGCGGCTAGGGGGCGCCCCCGCCGCCCCGGGCGTCAGCCCGAGCCCCAGTGCCATCCTGGAGCGGCGCGACGTGAAGCCCGACGAGGACCTGGCGGGCAAGGCGGGCGGCATGGTGCTGGTGAAGGGCGAGGGCCTTTACGCCGACCCCTACGGGCTGCTCCACGAGGGCCGCCTGAGCCTGGCCGCGGCCGCCGGCGATCCGTTCGCCTACCCTGGCGCCGGCGGCCTGTACAAGCGCGGCTCCGTACGCTCGCTCAGCACCTACTCGGCCGCCGCGCTGCAGTCGGACCTGGAGGATTCGCTGTACAAGGCGGCGGGCGGCGGCCCGCTCTACGGCGACAGCTATGGCTTCCGCCTGCCGCCCTCGTCGCCCCAGAAGCTGGCGGATGTGGCGGCGCCCCCCGGGGGCCCCCAGCCGCCGCACAGCCCCTACTCGGGGCCGCCTAGCCGCGGCTCGCCGGTGCGCCAGTCCTTCCGCAAAGACTCGGGCTCCTCGTCGGTCTTCGCCGAGAGCCCCGGAGGCAAGACCCGCAGCACCGGGGGCTCTTCGACGGCCGGAGCACCCCCTCCTGAGCTCTTCCCCGGGCCCGGGGAGCGCCCGCTCGTTGGGTTCGGGCCGCCTGTGCCAGCCAAGGACACGGAGACTAGGTGAGGGACTCTCACGAGGCTCGGGGCTGCGCGGGTCGGGTGGGAAGAGGGGGCACGGCTGAGCCCCTGGCAGAATGTGTCCTGGACTGGGAGACCTGGCAGTCCTTGTAGATCCGGAATAGTCGCCAGGGTATCTTGGATGTGGCAGGGAAGACACTGGAGAGACATTCCGTCTGCAGAGTATGAGGATTGGAGGAGAGGGCCCCGGACGAGGGCCCTGGAGACCGGGGTTTGCATCCAGTCCCTAAGCCTGTTTCCCCAGCTAAAATTGAGGCTGAAGCAGCACTCTTCTGGGCCTTTCTAGCTCAGACACAGAATGTGCCTCCATGAGAGCTGTCCAGCACGGGGCCAGCTGAAGTCCACCGGGGAGGGGGTGCTGGTAGGATGTGGGATGGGGCAAGAGGCACAGTCCTTTAAGTGGCCTCCAAAGTGGGGAACTCTTGCCCATCATTCAGCTCCCTGCTAAGGGTTCAGGGTTAGGAGGTAACCAGGCACTGCCCTGCCCGCCTTCTGCCCTCAAGCAGCACAGCTAAGAGGTGAGGACAAATAATTCATTCACAGTCTTCTTGCGGCCTGTATGCCAGGCACTACGCTGGGCACTGTCTATGTCAAACCGGGCAAACCAGGTTCCTATTCTGCTAGTGGGGGAGACACAGTAAACAATACTTGCTCTTCTCCTGGGAGGGTGTACCCCCCCCCCCAAGGCTGCTGGGATGGCTTCAGAGAAGAGGTAGAGAGCAGGGCATGCCTGGCAGGGGGAAAACATGTGCAGAGGCCCAGAGAGGCCAAGGCAGGGCCCATAGGGAGCCAGTGATGAGAGATGAGGCTGGAAAAGGGAGGAGGTGACTGTCAGATGGGAAAAGGCCTTACTGGTGTTAGGCAGGGGGCTGTGGACTTGATCCTTAGGCACCGGGGCCCTTTGAATTGTCTGTGTGCTGGTGACTGGGAGAGAATTATGAGTCTTAGGGATGGGGGGGCTGTTGGGCAGGAGGGACCCCATACCCAGAGAAAGAGTTGCTGAAAGCTACCCTCTTTCCCAGGGAGCGCATGGAGGCTATGGAGAAGCAAATTGCCAGCCTCACAGGTCTGGTGCAGAGTGCCCTACTTCGAGGGTCAGAGCCTGAAACCCCCAGGTGAGGTTCTTCTCCTAACACCGCTGCCAGGGCCTGTGGCTGGAGCAAAAGCAAGGGAAAATGAGCAGCAGGAGCTCAGGGCTCAGCTCTGCCGATGTCTGGTCATGTTCCCCTGGATGAATCCCTCCTCTTCCCTGGGACTCCATCCTGATATCAGAGGACTGGAGGGGTTCATGATAATGGCTCACCCAGCTTTGATGGTCTGGGGCCAGCCTGGACCCCCTGATGGCCCCTTTTTTCCCTGTGCCACAGTGAGAAGATTGAAAGCTCCAATGGAGCAGCCACTCCCTCAGCACGTGAGTGACCTTTCCCCCTCCCCCACAGGTCCTTGCCCTCTCTGAGCCTCAGATTCCCAATCTGTAAAGTGGCTGCATCACCAGGGTTCAATGGATAAACGAGCAGTCACCCAAGGAGTCCTCACTCTGTTGCTTTGCTCCCCATAGAAGGGCTGACCACGAGCTGGGGCAGGGAGCCACAGCCCTCTCTCTCTGGCTACTGTGTGGGGCCAGGGGTGGGGGAGGACCTTGCCTGGCATCTCCCAGGCTCATGATTTATTCCCTTTCTCTCACCCTCGTCGTCCCTCTCTGCAGCCTGCGGATCAGGCACTCGGAGTAGCGGGGCCACCCCAGTGTCCGGCCCTCCCCCGCCCTCGGCCAGCAGCACCCCTGCGGGGCAGCCCGCTGCCATCAACCGTTTGCAGATGCAGCTGCATCTGCGTGGCCTGCAGAACAGCACCAATGACCTGCGCAGCCAGCTTCAGCAACTGCGGAAGCTCCAGGTACCGCCTCTCGGGCCCCGCCCCCTCAAGCCCCGCCCCAGCCCTGCCTCCTGAACCCCCGCCCCCACCCCCGCCGCCCCGCCAGAATCCAGCGTCTCTCGCCACACTGGGCGGCTGGCCGAAACCTTCCTCCAACTCCCAATATCTCGCTGAATCTCTACTGCCTCATCAGTCCCTCATCTCGCCCGTGTCCCCCTCACTAGGCCCCATTTCTCCTTTCCTGAATTCTCACCGTTTTCCTGGAGCCCCTGTCCAACCCACTGAGCTCCCTCCTCCTGTCGGTATCCCTCAGGCCAGACCCCGTCCCCTCCTGCCCCTCATTCCTTTCTCCCCTCCCCTCCCTTGGGCAGAAGCCCTTCCCCCAGATCCCCTGAGCTCTCCCTTCCTGAGCTCACACAGTCCTCCCGGCCTGCCCCGCCTGGCAGATGGTCCCACCAGTCAGGAGCCTGGCATCGCGGTGCCCGCTCCTCGAGAGGGCCCCAGTGCCCGTCAGGTGAGAATAATGAGCAGAGACAGGCTGGAGAGGGGGCAGAGACTTGCCATCTGGGCAGAGGATAAGATCTCGCCCACACCCACCATTGTTCCAACTCGGCCTCAGAACTGGGTTCCAGCCTTGTTATTTTCCTGTCCCGGCTACGGAAACTCTGTCAAACCCCAGGGCTTGGGGCCTTCATGGAAGCACAGCCATGCAGCCGCAAGGTGGGCGGGGCCCTACGTAAGGCCATCCCTTGCTCCCCCCAAATTTCTCCCCTCCGTTCTCCGGCCTCTATATTTCCCCAGAATGTAACTTTGTCCTCCGGCCCCCCACCATCTTACCCCTTCGCTGTTGCTAACCGCCACGGCCAGGCAGCGGCACCTTCCGCTTGACCCAACTTGGCACTCCTCCCTCCATCAGCCCCAGGCCGTTCTCCTCCTGCCTCTATTCTGACCCAGAACTTAGCTCCTCGGCCTGTGCCCCCCACTATCTCTTCGCTGCAACTCCCAGCCACGGCCGAGCAGCGCTATCTTCCCTGGAGCTCGCCCGGCGTCGGCCCGCCTCCTCCCGGCCCTCTGCCTGCTGTGCGCTCCCACCCCCTCCCACCCCGTCCATCCGTCCATCTGCGCCCCGCAGCTCCAGAACCTGGAGTCGCTGCGCGCGCTGCTGAAGGGCACGGAGGCGGAGCTGAGCATGCGCGTGTCGGAGGCGGCGCGGCGGCAGGAGGACCCGCTGCAGCGGCAGCGCACCCTGGTGGAGGAGGAGCGGCTGCGCTACCTCAACGACGAGGAGCTCATTACCCAGCAGCTCAAGTGAGGCTGGGTCCCGCCGCAGAGGGAGGGACTGGGGGTGCGGCCTGGGTGACCCGCCACCTGGTTTCACGGGAAGACGCAGCTCCCTTCCTTCTGAATCACAGGTGACGTTGCTCTGTTCAGAAGCCCGATTTCCTTCTCCTCTGTGACCCACAAACCTTTGACCATCTGGCATAATGCCTGTTTTCTTTTTTCTGGCTTGATGCCTGCTTTTGCTATGTTTCTGCTTCCAGTGGTTCACAGTCTAGCTTCCCAGTGGCCTGCAGTCTGACTCTCCATGCGGCCAGCTGCCCGATTTCACTCTGCCCTCTGCCTGCTTTCCTTCCGGCCTGTTACCTGTGTAAACTGACCCTCCACTGGAGTATTCAGGTGGAATGTTCCGCTGTGGCCAGCGTGGTCAGCTCCATGCTGACCAGTGGCAGTTGCCGCCACTCCAGTTTTCTGATCTCTGAGACCAGGTATAGCCAAGGAAAACCCTCCAAAGTGCAGCTGAAACAGGGCTCTAGCTTTTTTTTTTTTTTCAGACAGGTTGAGGAGGAGAGAACACCCCATCCCCCAAATGCTTAGACATGGAAGGTTAACAGAAGACAGTCCTGGGATCCAAATTTAGCAAATGACTGTCTGGCCAAGATTCGATTGTCTGGCACCAGGGAAGGGAGAAGCCGCCTTCCTCTGTCCATCCACTGAGTGAGCAGCCCCAGCCCATGGCAGCCTTCCCTAGTCGGTCCCTGGGATCTGAGACAGAGCCCCTGCTCTTCCTTCTGGTCTCCCTCTTGGTGACACAGGCACAAGGGACCTGAGATACAGCTCTAGCATTGAGAGGCTGTGCAACCAGGATGGTTTCTTCCCTTCTCTGTGCTTCAGCTTCCTCCTCTGTGCCCAGTATTAAGATTTTTGCAGTTCTATCCAGAGAGGCCTGGGTTCTACTGGCCAGTGACTGGGAGCCAGGAGAGGTTGCTCCCAGGAGCCCAGCTTCCTCACCAGAGTCATAAGTGGTTGCATCTCTTTCAAGGGGCTTCTTGAGAAGGGTCCCTGCTCCTCGGCCTCATGCTCACACAGCCTAGAAGTACATGTGCATTTCACTGCTGCCCAGAGCAAAGATCCTCATGACCCTTTGTGGCTGAAATGAAATAAGGGGCCATTCCACTTGGAAGTCAGCTGATGGCAGCCACGCCATCACTCCAGGTGTGAAAGCTGAGTGACAGCTCCAATCAGATCTCCAAATAGTATGTGAATTTTTTTTTTGTCTTTTTAGAGCCTTACCCGCATCATATGGAGGTTCCCAGGGTAGAGATCTAATCATAGCTGTAGGCGCCAGCCTGCACCACAGCCACAGCAATGCCAGATCTGAGCCGGGTCTGCAACCTACACTACAGTTCATGGCAACGCTGGATCCTTAACCTGATGAGAGAGGCCAGGGATTGAACCCACAACCTCATGGTTCCTAGTCGGATTTGTTTCCGCTGTGCCACAATGGGAACTCCCAGATCTCCAAAGAGAATGGCAGCTACCATCCCCCCGCTCACTGAGGGAATTCCATTTACCCAACTTTCCTGTCCCCTCTTTGCCCCTTTTTTATTCGGCACAGAGAAGCTGGGTTGGAATTTTCAAAAGGAACTTTACTGAGACATTAAAGGAAAAATAAAAGGAAATATGAAAGTACAGAGGCAGAAGAGATGAAAGGACGTATTTATGCTCCCCGTCATGTGACTGTCTAGGCCTCCGCTTCCTGGTTCTCCGGGAATACACAGACTCCCTGCCTGCTGCCCTGTGGTCAAGCCCATTGCTCAGACTTTACCGCTCACTTGAGAGAGCCTGGGGGCTGATATATTGCTACTGGCAGGATTCTCCATCTACTTTGAAGGGGGTTCCCATCTCTTGGGGACAGGGCCTTGGCTGCACACCAGGCCTGCAGTGGCTTTGGCTTGGCCACTGGGGGCCTCCCTGCCCAGCTCCCACTAGCCCTCCTAGCCCTAATTCAGCCAGCAGGTCCATCCTAACCCCTTCTTTGGCTGCAGCCCCTGTCCACTCGCTCTAGCTCTGCTTCACTCTGCCCCTTCCTTTTGCCCTGGCATCTTGCTGGAAGTTAGGGCTGATTCTGTGCTTCATTCAGCTGGGCTCACTCACCTGTGCTTCTAGCCAAGCACTTGAGCTCTGTCTAGACAGAGCAACCTCTGCTGACTGAGACCTCTTGGCTTCTGGAGCCTAACTTGGCCTAACCCAGGGCCAGCTTTGTAGGCATGTGACCTGTGTAATCACACAGGGCCCCAAGCTTGTAAGGACCTGTGCTTGGTTTAAAGCTGTGCTGTTGCCGTCACGCAATTCTTAATTTTCAAACTAGGGGTAAAATCTTCATTTTGCTCTAGGCCCCTCAAATTATGTAGCTGGCTCTGTCCTGACCTTCACCTTTCAACTCCTCTGGGACTAAACCTGGGTTTGAAAAGCCCTATCACTTTCTAGTCCCGATATCTAGACTTGGGCTGGACTGGTCTGGACCCACACATACAGCCTGCCCAGGTTATGGGTCCCCAAACTCTGGAAGATTGTATGATCAGATAATTGAGGTGCTAATTGAGCCTAAGCGGGGGGGGGGGGGGGACGACGACCTCGTCCCTCCTGCCTCAGCATTGATATGTTATCTCCTCCTGGAGGAGTTCTCTTTTAATTGACGGTCTCTTCCTCTGTGGAGTGATGTTTGGGAGTGACCATTTGACAAAGCTGGCCCACCCTGAGCGAATTAGGTGTCACACGGTGGGCCACTGGCAGGTGTGGGGTGACATTAGTCTGGTGTGGGGCTAAGATGCAGCAGAACCCAGTGGCTGAAGTCAGACATGAGTAGATCCTGCTTTGCCAAAAAATAATCGTATGACAAGTTAGTTAATCTCCCTGAGCCTCTTTTTTCTTTCATGCCAAACTGTTGTCTCAGGGTAGCAAATTAATTAGCTAGGATAGCTGCTGTAACGCGTTGTATAAAGTTCAAAAGTAATCCATGCATTTTTCTCATAGAACAGTACTGGGGGGTTAGCAGAGTGATCTTCCTCCACGCAGTCATTCAGGGACCCAGGCTAATGGAGGTTTTGCCATCTTCAATCTGTGCCTTCCAAGATCATCCACAGGGTCATTGTCTTGCAACCAAAAAGAAGGGGAAAAGAGCGTGGAGGTGCTCACATGGGAGCTTTTTAGGGGCCAGGCCTGGAAGCAGCATGTACTCCTTCCACTTGTATTCCATTGGCTCTAAAAAAAATTGGAGTTCCCGTGGTGGCGCAGCGGTTAACAAATCCGGCTAGGAACCATGAGGTTGTAGGTTCGATCCCTGGCCTTGCTCAGTGGGTTCAGGATCCAGTGTTGCCGTGAGCTGTGATGTAGGTCGCAGACGTGTCTAGGATCCTGCGTTGCTGTGGCTGTGGTGAAGGCCGGCAGCTGTAGCTCCAATTTGACCCCTAGCCTGGGAACCTCCATATGCGGCAGGTGTGGCCCTAAAAAGCAAAAAAAAAAAAAAATTCATTGGCTATACCTCAGCAGAATGGCCACTCCCTTTTTTTTCCCTTTTTGACCACCCCGAGGCATATGGAGTCCCCAGGCCAGGGATCAGATCTGAGCCGCAGCTGTGGCCCTCGCCACACTCCCAAATGCCACTTCTAACTGCAAGGGAGGCTGGGAAATGTAGTCTAGTGTTCATCTGCGTGTAAAGTGGAGGTAATAGTGGTTCCCACTCACGGGATTTGTGGTGAGGATTAAATAAGGTAAAGAAAGTGGGGCGCGAATGCGCACCTGGCGAGCCACGAGCGCCGAGTCCGAGATGCTCTTTAAGCGGTAGCGCTGACTCACAGGCTTTTGTCCTTGGCGCCACCGCGCTCTGTCTTTTCACCCGCTACTTGGATGAAGATGTGTAAAGCATGCTGATAAGACTGGCTGATGACACAGAGCTTTGAGGGGAAGCAAATCTGCTGGATGGTAGCACTGAGATTCAAAAGTTGTTCCTCCCTGGATTGTTGAGCTGAAATCCAATGGGATCTGACAGGAACGTATGTGAAGTCCTGCCCATGGGTCAGGGGTGGCAGTGACTCGAGTACAGAATCGAGATGACCTACTTGGGGGGGGGTGCTTCCTTCTTTCACGGATTCACTCCTTCCATAATTATTGAAGAGACATCTCTTCTGTTCCAGGCACCATACCAGGTGCAGGGACTCAGAGATGAACCAGGAAGACACGGGGTGTCTGTCTGCCTGGAGCAGCTTTGCCCAGCAAACAGGAGCTCCGGGCAGGAAGCAGACCCCCAACCCCAAGGGTAGGGAGTGGAGGACAGTGGATGTAGTTGGAGGGAAAAAGAAGAGCTGTCCCCAGGGACGGACCCATTGCATTAGCTCATTAAACCCTTGCAGTGGCATCGCAGGAGAGAGAAACTCTTGCCATCCCCAGTTTTTGGGGGATGAGGAGGTTGGGACCTGGAGACAGTGGGTAACTTGTCTAAAGATCTCTGCTGGGTCTGGCAGAGCTGGGATTGGAATTTGGATCCAGAGTCAGATTTTCAGCTATTACCCTCATGCCCTTCCTGGATGCGTTGAAGAGTTTGGATTTTAGCCTCAGAATGTTGGGATCCATTTCAGGTTCAACACAGGGGGAGATGACGTGGTCTGATTTACATGTTAGAAAGATGTAGCGGTTTTTTGGTTTTGTTTTGCCTTTTTTGGCTGCACCTGCGGCATATGCAAGTTCCTGGGCTATGGGTTGAATCAGAGCTGCAGCTGAGGCCCACACCACAGCCACAGCAATGCCAGATCCGAGCCGCAACTTCGACCTATGCGGCAGCTTGTGGCAATGCCAGATCCTTAACCGACTGAGCGAGGCCAGGGATTGAACCCTCATCCTCACAGAGACAGCGTCGGCTCCTTAATCCACTGAGCCACAATGGGAACTCCCAAGGGATAGGTTTCAAAGCTACATGCTCAGCATAAATCTGAAAATCGAAAGCAGCTTTGCCATCAAGGAAAGAGGCTGAGTATCTGGATTATTTGAGAAAACGTAGATGGACGTGGCGGTGTCCCCTCCTGAAAAAGAAGAGGCTCTTCAGGGGCCCATGTAACTGCCTCCGGTTCTCTGTAAAGCTGCCAGTTTCTCTGCTGTGTTCTTGGCATAATGAGAATCAGAGGATGCAAGTTCTGGGGAGAGAGATTTGAGCTGATATTGCTGAAGCTCAGAACTTGAAAAGGGGGACCCAGAGCGTCTGTTAGGGAGCCCCTCTGAAGCCTCATCTCTGAGGCTTGGCTTTCTGATTTCACTCAGGCGTGTGGCTTGGTGGATGGCTTTTTTCCTTATTTTATTTAATTTATTTTTTTTGGCTTTTTAGGGCCACACCGGCGGCATATGGAGGTTCCCAGGCTAGGGGTCCAATCGGAGCTACAGCTGCCGGCCTACACCACAGCCACAGCAATGCAGAATCCGAGCCGCATCTGCAACCTACACCACAGCTCACGACAACGCTGGATCTTTAACCCACTGAGCGAGGCCATGGGTCCAACCCGCAACCTCATGGTTCCTTGTCGGATTCGTTAACCGCTGCGCCACAATGGGAGTTCCATTAATTTAAGTTTTAACTAAAGTATAGTTCACTTACAACGTTGTACCAATTTCTCCTGTACGGCAGTGACTGAGTCACATATGTGTGTGTTCTATTTTATTTTAATCCTCTTTTTTATTTTATCCTCTCTCCCTTGACAACCACAGGCCTGTTCTTTATGTCTGTGAGTCTGTTTCTGTTCTGTAGATAGGTTCACTTGTGCCATATTTTAGATTCCACTTGTAAGTGACAAACAGTATTTGTCTTTCTCTTTCTGACCTACTTCACTTAGTATGAGAATCTCTAGCTGTATCCATGTTGCTGCAAGTGGCATTATTTCATCCTTTTTATGGCTGAGTAGTATTCCATTGTGTGTATGTCTGAATCCATTCATCTTCTGAATCCATTCATCTGTCGATGGACATTTAGGTTGTTTCCGTGTCTTGGCTATTGTGAATAGCACTGCTGTGAACATACGGGTGTGTGTATCTTTTTGAACGATAGTTTTTCCAGATATATGCCCAGGAGTGGGCATGGATCATATGGTAGTTCTGTTTTTAGTTTTCTGAGGAAACTTCATACTGTTTTCCATAGTCGTTGTACCAATTTACATTCCACCAACAGTGTAGGAGGGTTCCCTTCTCCAAACTCTCTATAGCATTTGTTATTTGTAGACTTATTTATGATGGCCATTCTGACCAGTGTGACATGGTACCTCATTGCAGTTTTGACTTACATTTCTCTAATAAATAGCAATGTTGAGTATCTTTTCATGTGCCTACTGGCCATCCATATATCTTCTTTGGAGAAATGTCTATTTAGGTCTTCTGCCAATTTTTCAATTGGATTGTTTGTTTTCTTGTTATTGAGTTGTATGAGTTGTTTGTATATTTTGGAGATTAAGCCCTTGTCGGTTGCATTGTTTGAAAATATTTTCTCCCGTTCTGTAGGTTGTCTTTTTGTTTTATTTATGGTTTCCTTTGCTGTGCAAAAGCTTGTAAATTTGACAAGGTCCCGTTTGTTTATTTTTGGTTCTGTTTCTATAGCCTTGGGAGACTGCTCTATTAAAACATTTGTACGGTTTATGTCAGAGGATGTTTTGCCTACATTCTCTTCTAGGAGTTTTATGGTGTCATGTCTTATACTTCAGTCTTTAAGCCATTTTGAGTTTATTTTTGTGCATGGTATGAGGGTGTGTTCTAGTTTCACTGATTTACAGGCAGCTGTCCAGGATGGCTTTTAATTTTGATCTGACCAGTGGCCCGATTTCTTTCTAGCTATCCAATTGCAGGGGGCTGGGCTGGGGCCGGAGGGGCTGAAAGGGTCTTTCTGTGGCTGCAGTGACCTGGAGAAGTCAGTGGAGAAGATCCAGAGGGACGTGTCCCACAACCACCGGCTGGTGCCCGGACCTGAACTGGAAGAGAAGGCGCTGGTGCTGAAGCAGCTCGGGGAGACGCTGACTGAGCTCAAGGGTGAGCGCGGGGGCTGGCAAGTTTGGCATTCCCACCCCCTCCCCTGCTGCCCGCCACCTCTGCCCATCCTCCCAGCCCCCAGATTGCTCCTTCCCCAGCTCACTCCTTCCCTCCCCCTCAGCTCACTTCCCAGGCCTGCAGAGCAAGATGCGGGTAGTGCTGCGTGTGGAGGTGGAGGCGGTGAAATTCCTGAAGGAGGAGCCGCAGCGTCTGGATGGGCTCCTCAAGCGCTGCCGTGGGGTCACAGACACATTGGCCCAGATCCGAAGGTCATTCTGTCTTATCTATCACCTCTGATCTCTGACCTCCGATTTCCCATGTGTCACACCCCGGGCCCAGATTGGTAGAATAGCCTGAGCCCTGATCCCGACTCTCCCAGAGGTCACTGGTGTGCCCACTGGGTCTGCACCTCACGTCTGACCTGTGACCCCTCGCGTGTCGTAGGCTTGGCTCTCCCAAATGCTGGATGCAGTCACTCCTCCCCAGGCCCTTCCATCTGTCCTGCAAGATCCCAGAGCCCTCCTCACACCTGCCTCCCTCAGGCCAGGCTTCCCGCCCGTGGGGCCACCACCCTGCTGGCCTCACAGCTGCTCCCAACTCTCCCAACCCCAGGCAAGTGGACGAAGGCGTGTGGCCACCCCCCAGCAACCTTCTGAATCAGTCCCCCAAGAAGGTGACGGCCGAGACTGACTTCAACAAGAGCATGGACTTCGAAATGCCACCCCCCAGCCCTCCTCTGAGCCTCCACGAGCTGAGCGGGCCAGCGGAGGGAGCCCCTGCGACGCCCAAGGCGGGCAACCCCACCAAAGGCCTGGATGCTCCTGGCAAGAGAAGTGTGGACAAGGCTGTGTCTGTCGAGGTGCTGGGCCCGGGATGGGGGCCTGAGCTGGGCTCATGCGTTCTTCCCTCCACCCTAGGTTGGCAAGCGCCAGCTCGTGGGTGCTTCTGCCCTGGGGGAGGAGGAAGTCTGACAAGCGGATTGAGGGTGACGTGACCCGCCAGACAGAAAAGCATATTGCCAACCTGGGATAACCAAGGCAGTGTGGTGTTAGCATAAGAACAGATTATGTGGGAGTTCCTGTTGTGGCTCAGTGTGTTAAGAACCTGACACTGGGTCCGTGAGGACACAGGTTCCATCCCTGGCCTCGTTCAGTGTGTTAAAGACCCAGCATGACTGCAAGCTGCAGTGTAGGTTGAAGATGCGGCTTCGATCTGGCATTGCTGTGGCTGTAGTGTAGGCCGGCAGCTACAGCTCTGATTTGACCCCTAGCCTGAGAACTTTCATATGCCACAGGTGTGGCCCTAAAAAAAAAAAATTCCCTTTTTTGTTACCGATCACTCAAAGATATATTTTTGAAAAAGAATAGGAGTTCCCATTGTGGCGCAGCAGAAACAAATCTGGCCAGTATCCATGAGGATGTGGGTTCGATCCCTGGCCTTCCTCAGTGGGTTGGGGATCCGGCTTTGCCATGAGCTGTGGTGTGGGCTGGTAGCTGTAGCTCTGATTCGACCCCTAGGCTGGGAACTTCCATATGCCGCGAGTGCAGCCCTAAAAAAGCAAAAATAAATAAATAAATCAAAATAAAAGAAAAAAAATCAAAAAAATTTTCAAAATGAAATAAAAAGAGAATAGATTATGTGCTCAATGAAACAGAACAGAATGTCTAAAAGCAGGTCATAAGGCTCCCAGGGGATCCACGCGATACTCAAGGAGAAGCCGGAGGGTGCTCCGGGCGCCAGGCCAAATGGGCCTTTCTGTTCCTTGCATGTGTGGCTGAGGCCCCGTAGGTCCAGGAGCAGGGCAGCCGCTTCAGCCCTGACTGTCACCCCCTCCTCTCAAGGCTGCCGAGCGGGACTGGGAGGAGAAACGGGCAGCCCTGACCCAGTACAGCGCCAAGGACATCAACCGGCTGCTGGAGGAGACACAGGCGGAGCTCCTGAAGGCCATCCCCGACCTGGACTGTGCGAGCAAGGCCCATCCGGGCCCAGCCCCCACCCCTGAGCACAAGCCCCCCAAGATGTCCCACGGCCAGAAGGCAGCCCCGCGAACGGAGCCCAGTGGGAGGAGAGGCTCAGGTATGGGGGTAGAGAGGGGGCTGGCCAAGAGCCCAGAGGAGGGGGGCCCCGGCCTCGGAGCGCTGAGGTTGATGGGAGAGGCCCTCGGGCATGAGAATCTTTGTGGTGGAGCTGCCAGAGAAGGGAGGTGCTGGCCTGACCTTCGGCTACTAAGGGGAGACCCAGAAGGCTGGGATGGCGCTGGACTCCATCCAGGGATTTTCCCAGTGCCCTGTCTGCTACTGAGACAACCACGTAGGAAGGATGGGCGAGTCCAGGCAGAGGGTGGTCCGCATGCAAGTTCTGTGCCCGGAGCCCTGACTGTTGTGCCACCGGGGGCAGTGCTGAGTGATCCGGATATCCCGAGCCTGCCGGCTCACGGGAAGGCAGAAACCCTAACGTGTTTGTTAAGCGTGTACTATGAGCTAAGCACTGGGGATAAGGCGGTAAGACTGTTTTTTTTTTTTTTTTTTTTTGTCTTTTTGCCTTATCTGTGGCCGCAGCCACGGCATATGGAGGTTCCCAGGCTAGGCGTGTAACAGGAGCTGTAACCGCCGGCCTTCGCCACAGCCACGGCAACGCGGGATCCGAGCAGCGTCTGCGACCTACACCACAGCTCATGGCAATGTTGGATCCTTAACCCACTGAGCGAGGCCAGGGATCGAACCCGCAACCTCATGGTTGCTAGTCGGATTCATTAACCACTGAGCCACGATGGGAACTCCAAGACTGTTTGCTTTTAAGAAGCTTAAAATGTGCTGGGAGAATGATACTAACATTTATGTTTATCAAGCACTGTGTGGCAAGAACTGCTCCATATATATATTAATCCTTATAATTTTTGGAACAACCCCAGGAGGCAGACACAGTCATTATTCCTATTATACAGATGAAGACACTAAGGCTCAACGTGGTTACGCAGAGTGTAAATTAGAAATAGGCTGCAGGAGTTCCCGTTATGGCGCAGCGGAAACAAATCGCTCAGTGGGTTAAGGATCCGGCTTTGCTGTGAGCTGTGGTGTAGGTCGCAGACGCGGCTCGGATCCCGCGTTGCTGTGGCTGTGGCATAGGCAGGCAGTTGTAGCTCCGATTAGTCCCCTAGCCTGGGAACCTCCATATGCTGTGGGTGCAGCCCTAAAAAGGAAAAAAAAAGGGAAGAAAGAAATAGGCCGTAGATACCAAATGCATCATCAGAGGTGCTGTGCTGTCCAGGAGGCCCTGGGAGGGTAGAAGGGGCAGGAAGGGCGTCCCATGGGAAGGGACTTTCCCCTGGGGTCTTGCCTTTCCCGGGCCAGTGAGAGGGGGCATTCCAGGGAGAGAGAACAGCACATGCAAACGCCTCGTGGTCCGTGCTTGGTGTTGCCCAGCAGGGTCCAGGCTAGGGAATAGCAAGCGGAGCTGAAGCTGAAAGTTTGGCAGGCACAGAGCGTGCTGGACCAAGGAGCTTGAACATGGTTTGGGGTCATGGGGGACCACTGAGGGGTCAAAGGCAGAGGAATGTCAGATTTGAGTGACTTTTCTGCAAGTTGCCTAGAAAACTGCCCCCAGCCCTGGAGGAACTGGGGAAGGGAGAGCCTGATGGATGGGGTCAGACGCTGGCATTTGTTCTGACCGCCCTTTCTCCACGGAGAAAGGACGAAACTCTGTGCCAGGGCAGGGCAGAGGGGTGGGCAGGAAAGGGGATGGCTTCGAGCAGCAGTTCTGAAACTTGAATGTGCCCGTGAAATCACCCGGGATCTGCTAGAATGTGGATTCTGACCCAGCAGCTCTGCATGGGGCCCGAGCTTCTGCCTTTCTAACAAGTGCTCAGGTGCTGCCAGTGCTGTTGGTCCATGGACCACACGTTGAGTAGCAAGGGCTGAGAGTGATGTTGGAAGAGGAGAGGCAGGGCTTGGGGCTGGATGGCATGGAGAAGTAGGGGTTCCCGTCGTGGCTCAGTGGTTAAAGAATCTGACTAGGAACCATGAGGTTGCGGGTTGGATCCCTGGCCTCGCTCAGTGGGTTAAGGATCCAACATTGCCATGAGCTGTGGTGTAGGTCGCAGACGCTGCTCGGATCCCGCGTTGCTGTGGCTGTAGCCTTGGCCAGCGGCTACAGCTCCGATTAGACCCCTAGCCTGGGAACCTCCATATGCTGCGGGTGCGGCCCTAGAAAAGACAGAAAAGAAAAAGTAGGAGAGAAGAAGGGAGAGCCTGGGGCCTTTCCTCTGAGCTCTCCTCTCTCCTGGAGGAGGAAGCAGGCTTTATCCTAGCCTTGGAGTCAGATGTGGCACATGGACTCCAGGGTTACGGGGCCGCTGACCTCTGGCCCCTCGGCTGCCCGCAGATGAGCTGACGGTGGCCCGATACCGCACGGAGAAGCCCTCCAAGTCTCCGCCACCGCCCCCTCCCCGCCGGAGCTTCCCCTCCTCCCACGGCCTGACCACCACGCGCACCGGAGAGGTCGTGGTCACCAGCAAGAAGGACTCGGCCTTCATCAAGGTACCAGCCCCTCCCGGGGTAGGGGATGAGGCGGGAGAACTGGGGGCGCTTCCAGAGATGACTCCTGGGGACTCTCCGGGGTGGTCCCCTCTCGCAGAGGAACTGGAAGGAAAGGAAGGAGGCCAGCGGGTACCGACTCTGCTTCTGGCTTGGGCTTCCTCCCAGGGAAGGGGGCTGTCCTGGCAGGGGACAGAGAGGCCAGGGGGGGGAAAGACCTGTAGGGACAGGGCCTCACACATGAGCTGGTGCTGGAGCGGGACAGAGCCCGGCCTTGACGGGGACCCGGGCCCTTGCAGAAGGCAGAGTCCGAGGAGCTGGAGGTGCAGAAACCCCAGGTGAAGCTGCGCCGGACCGTGTCCGAGGTGGCCCGCCCGGCCTCCACACCCCCCATCATGGCCTCTGCCATCAAGGACGAAGACGACGAGGACCGTATCATCGCAGAGCTGGAGGTGGGTCAGGGCTGCGCCTGCCCCCCAGTCATCAGCCAGGCCCCGCGCCCTTCGGCCGCCAGGCTGACCCCAGGGCGCGGTGCCTGGACTAGGACAGGGGCTGGACTCCCCCTCTGAGGCTGCTTCAGGATCCCATCCTTTTTGCCTCAGTTTCTTCTCCACTGTGAAATGGGGGAGGGGATCTAAAGCGGGATCGTGCTTGAGTTTTTTATTGTCGCTGACACCGCCCCCAGTGGCCCCGACACTGAGAACAGAAGCTCTAAGAACCTCATATCCGTGTGCCTTGAGCCCCCCCCCAGTGCTGTGAGTCACCCAGACTCGGGTGTTCTCAGCAATGCCTCCCACCCAGAGGCTGGAGACCTGGGCCACCAGGGCCTCTGGGAAGAGACAGAACGCAGGGCAGAGTGGCCAGCGGCCGTGTCCAGGGGCCGAGGTGTGAGGCGGGGGGTCCCCAGTGGCAGCCCAGGCCACCCCTCCTTCAAAGCTGCCCCCGCCTTCTGCTCCCCAGGTGTTTGAGAGAAGCTCAGTGTCTCCCCTCCCCCCCACGCCCCGCCGCCAGCCGATCCCCACCTTGCTGTCCCCCCAGGACCCAGGGCCCCCCGGGGGCTCAGCCCCGGGCCCCGCATGGAAGGTAACGGGCTGCCCCCACCTCTCACGGCGCTCTCTCTGCCTGTGCCCCCACGCTGCCTCTCCTCACTTCTCACGCTAACCTGCTAGGTCGCCAGTCACAGTCCCCGCCACTGCCACAGCCTCACCCTGTGGACGCGCCCCCTCCCCCGCTCCAAGGACAGGCGCGAACCCTTCCTTGCCTCTCGGAGACGCCAGCAGCCTGGTACCTGGTGGCCCACTGGGTCTGCATTTCCCTACAGGCTCGATCCCAGGTCTGGCCCGTGGTGGCTTGGGTATTTTGTTTGGATCTGCAGCCAGAGTTTAGGTCTGGCCCAAAGCCCAGGTTTTTGTCTCAGTCCAAGTTTGGATCTCGCTCCCTACATGACTTCAGGCCCAACTCAAAATCTGACTTTGTTCTGAGCCCTTGCCTAGTCCCTGAGCCCATAGGCCCTACTCTGCTGCCTGTGCCAGGTGGGGGTGCTCCCACCCGAATCTACGCCTTGCACTGGGGGCCAGGACGCCCAGGAGGAAGGCCCATTTCCAGCCTCCCTCCTCCCCGTGGCCCCATCTGGTCAGAGAGCTTGGGATGGAAAAAAAAAAAAAACCCTGCCCTTCCTTGGCTGCTGGTTCTGTCTTTCGGTGTTGGGAAGTTCTTCCTTCTCTCTAACTTCAGTCCTTGCTGCTGTCCCGCTGCACTTACTTCCTTTTTATTCTGTCTTGGGAGTTTGAGGGTGACCTGCTGTCTGCACCCCAGGGGACTGTGCTTGGGGAGGGGGGGCTGGGGGGGCTGTGGTCCGGGACGCTCTCCTTCCTCCCAGTCAGGTTGGAGCAGGACGACCTTGTCTCCGGGGAGGGGAGGCTCTGGTGCACGCACGTGCCCACCTGCCTCATCTGGTCCTCTTGGCCCACAGTGGGTTCTGTGCTGGCCGCTGCCTGATTTCTAGCCTAGCTTGAGCCCCGATGGTGCTTTGGCTCTCGATCCAGGGGAGCAGATGGGCACCAAACGGGTGGACAGCGCTGTCCGCTGGGCAGAGGGTGGGCACGGAGCCGTCCAAGGAGCCATCTGAGCTTGAGCAGTGTGGCGGGGCTGCCCTGGGCCGGCTGTGCCCTCAGCACCTTGGCCCGTTGCACCCAGCCACTCCCCTTTCTGGCCCTGGAAGCCAGTCCTGAAGGGGTCCAGTGGGAAAGCACCTCCGCTGGCCCTTTGGGCTGGCGGAGCCTCCGCATCCTGAGGCATCGTCGGGCAGTGGAGCCGGGCGGGCAGGGGCCGCCCTCTCTGCCTCTCAGTCTGCACCTCCCACCTCCAGGTAAGCAGGTGACAGGGCTGGGCGGGTTGTCCTGGGAGGGGGGCTAGGGGAGGTCCCTGCCACCCCCCCCCCACATCTCCCCATGGCTCCTTTTAGTGGAAAGAGCACGGGACTTTGAGTCAGACTGACTGGGTTCAAATCCTGGCTCTGCCACTTGGCAGCGGTGGGGAAGTGACCTTGGGTCAAGTCCATGACACCTGCCACCTCAGTTCCCCGCTCTGGAAAGTGATGAGAGTTGTAGCCATTTCGTGGGATACAATAGGGGTAAAAGATGAAGCTGTATATGGCAGTTCCTGGGACAAGACTCTGCTCAGAATTAGACCAGAATCACTCAAGTGGAGTAGGGGCGATTGCCCCCCACCCCCGTGCTCCCACCAAAGGCAGAGCCAGGGCCGCTCACCCAGAGGCAGATGCTCTAGCTTCTGCCAGCCTGTGCAGCAGAGGGACCTGCCCGGGCCCCTCCCACTGTGTCTGTGAAGCCCTTGGAGAAAGCTCCAAAAGCAGGCGAGGGGACCAGGAGTCCGGCCTGAGATGAGGACGTGAGCCCCACCGTCCCAGGCCAGAGGCCGCGGGCCTCAGTTCAATTCAGCAAAGAGCTAGTATCTATCAGGCCCTGTTCTGAGCACCTGCCCATGTGAGCCCTCGTCATCCCCCATCAGCCTCACGTTATCGTTGCCCAGACGGGCAGACTCGTGGCAGAAACTAGGAGACCTGTCCCCAGAGTTTAGCACGGGTGATGAGAAGTCAGCACGTGGCCGTGCTCCTCGGTACACGGGCACCTTGGCCGGGAAGGGGGACACTGTAGGGTGCGGTGGAAAGAGGCTGGAGTTCCAGTCCCGGCTTAGCCTCTAGCTTGCTGGGTGAACTTGACCGAGACCCTCCCCTGCCTCAGTTTCCCCATCTCTGAAAGGAAGGGGCTGGGCTCACCGCGTGCCACCCTCCATCCCCGCCCCGGGGTGTTTTGGGGGCAGGGAGCACGCTCTGCCTCATCTTTCTTCTCCCCCCCCCCAGGCTGCCGCAGGCCCCAGGCCCTTCTGCGTCCCCCAGATCATCTTGACCGAGTGTGCCCCCAACCCTCCCTCCCCACCAGAGTCCAGGCTTGAGGAGCCAGCTCCCAGGACGACCCCCACCCCACAACCCCGGACCCTGCCTGGCAGCAGGAGGGACTGGGATTGTCCACGGATCCTGCCAGGGGTCGTGGCCGCGGCTTCCCAGCCCAGGAACAGCTTGATGCCAGAGAAGGAAGGGGCGGCTCTGAAGAGGCTGGAGGCCGGGGGCTGCAGCCCAGAAAACGGAGGAGCTGGGGTCCCCTGTGCTCCGGGACTTGCTCCAGACAGGACCCAGGAGCCCCCCACTGCTGAGACCCCCCCAGAGGAAATGCTCAAGGACTTTGGACACGATGATCAGCCCTGCAGAGGGGAGCGCCCAGGTCAGGGTGATGCTGGCCTGGGCCGCAGGGGGCACGGTGCCACCACCCAGCGGATGGACAGCCTGGAGGAGACACTTCGGGAGCTGGAAGCCACCCTGAGCCAGATGGGCACGGCCCCTGCCACAGGGCCCGCTGGCAGCCCCCCACCCCCGGCCCCTGGTCCCCAGGTGGCTGCCTCTTCTCGCATCTTCTCCTCTTGCCTTCAGGCTCCAGGCTCTTCTGAGCTGGAGGGAGTGGGGGGCTGCAGCAGCAACACACCCGCCCCCTCCTCCCCCTGGCCTTCTCTCAGCACCCGCCACCCTCCTGGGAGCCTGGCACCAGGCCTGGTTTGCAGGCAGAGCCCCAGGGAGGCCGGGAAGCTGGCCTTTCCAGGGCTCAGCCTAACCAGCCCAGGCGGGCGCCGGGGCTCTCCCCTCTGCTCTGTATCTGTAAACCCACAAATAAAGTTCTTTCCTCCTTTTCCGTCCCCACACTCCCCTCACCCTCTCCTGTCTGACTCTCTGTCTCTGTTGTTTCTCTGCCTGCGCCTCTGGATGCCCAGAGCCCTTCTGGGCAGGCCTGGTCCCCATGGGGGGATTCAGGGGGGCCAGGCTGGTCCATCTCTAGGGAGGCTTTGCCCCCATCCTCCATCAGAGGAAGATGTGGGCCTGGGACCGCCAATCCTGCTTTGTCTGCTATTATAAAGACCCCTCGGAGCTCTCTTGTGGTGCAACAGGTTAAGGAGCCTGCGTTGTCATTGCAGCGGCTTGGGTCACTGCCGTGGTACGGGTTTGATCCCTGGCCCAGGAACTTCTACATACCGTGGGAGCGGCCAAAAAAAAAAAATCTCTCCCCCAAATCTTAAGCGTGTCCTCCTGGGCCCTGGATGGTGCCAGGCACTCTCACTTTATTTTTAAAAAATTTTTTGGTCTTTTTGTCTTTTTTAGGGCCACACCTGCAGCATATGGAGGTTCCCAGGCTAGGAGTCCAATGGGAGTTACAGCTACCAGCCTGCACCACAGCCACAGCAATACAGGATCCGAGCTGAGTCTGTGACCTACACCACAGCTCACGGCAACGCGGGATCCTTAACTCACTGAGCGAGGCCAGGGATCGAACCTGAAATCTCATAGTTTCTAGTTGAATTTGTTTCTACTGCGCCACTATGGGAACTCCCAGGCACCCTCACTTTAAAAGAGGCCCCCCCAGAAGGGCACCAGCTGCCCCTGGGCTACTCCAGGAAGCCACCAAAGTTCTCGGGAGCTGTTGGAAACCTGGCTGGGGGCCTTGTCCCCTCCCCTGCAAGGAGACCTTAAACCTGGCCTCAGAGAGTGGGCCTGAGCCCTGGACGGGAACGTGGAGCCAGGAGGGGCTCGCCTGTGCCTAGGTTTCCTGTGTGATCCCTCCTCCAACCCCACCCTGTTCCTCTTCCTGCAGAGCGGCGGAGGCAGCGTGCCACCCATGAAGGTGGTGACTCCGGGGGCCTCGCGGCTGAAGGCGGCCCAGGGCCAGGCCGGCAGCCCTGACAAAGGCAAGCATGGCAAGCAGAGGGCCGAGTACATGAGGATCCAGGCCCAGCAGCAGGTAACCACCTCGGGGGCGGGGCCCGGGCCCCATCCTGACCCCCTTCCGCTCCCCACTGGCCACGCCGTGCGCTTTTGCGTGTTCCGGTGCCCACCTTCCTGCCGGCGGCGGCCCAGAGAGATCGCCCCGCCAGCACTGCCCCGCCAGTCCCTTGGGGCATCGTCTCCCTCCTGTCCCCAACCCCAAGGCCCTGTGTTCTCAGACAGATCACGCCTCTCTCCAAGGCCCCTCACTCAGGGCCAGAGAGGCCCATCTCCCCAGCTGCTCCTGGAAGAGGCGGAGTGTTGGTTCAGAGCCAGGCTGACGCCTGGGCCCTTTCTAAGGCCGGGCCGGGGTGTGGGAGGAGCCTTCCCGCCCCGCCCCCATCTTCCCGCCCCGCCCCCTCCTCTGGCCTTCCTTCTCTCTGCTCTCAGGTTCTGCCTGCTCTTTGGGGCTGTCGCTCGCATCTCAGCCTCCTTCTCAGCTCTTAGGCCACCTCCCAGCTGAGGGAGAAACCAATTTTGTATCTGCTTTTCAGTCTTGTGTTTGCCTTGCGGCAGGGTCCCTGGCGACATGAATGGGGAGGGGAGAGGAGTTCCCATCGTGGCTCAGTGGTTATCGAATCCGACTAAGAACCATGAGGTTGGGGTTTGATCCCTAACCTTGCTCAGTGGGTTAAGGATCCAGCGCTGCCGTGAGCTGTGGTGTAGGCTGCAGACGCGGCTCGGATCCCGCGTTGCTGTGGCTGTGGCGAAGGCCGGCGGCCACAGCTCCTGTTAGACCCCTAGCCTGGGAACCTCCATATGCCGCGGGTGCGGCTCTAGATAAAAAGGCAAAAAAGACAAAAAAAAAAAATGGGGAGGGAGAGAAAGGGGAGCTGTACTTCGGCCCCCAGGTGCTGTAGGGGTGGCAGAGTGGCGGCGGGGCTGTTGTTGCACCCTCTTTCCGGTTTAATTAGAGGGCTTGAGGGAGTTCCTTTCATGGCTCGGTGGAAACTAATCCATGAGGATGCAGGTTCAATCCCTGGCCTTGCTCAGTGGGTTAAGGATCTGGCGTCGCTGTGAGCTGTGGTGTAGGTCGCAGACGCGACTTGGAACCTGCGTTGCTGTGGCTGCAGCGAAGGCCAGCAGCGATAGCTCCGATTCGACCCCTAGATGGGAACCTCCATATGCCGCGAGTGCCAGGCTTGGGGATGGTGTATAATAGAGTTGACAACCTCACCCACGGGTGTTCCTGCCCCGTGGCCCATCTGTGGCCTGGTCAGAAGTCGCAGGGTGGTCGTCGGGCCTAGATGTTGAAAGAGATGTGTGGGGCACTCATTTGGTTCAGCAAATATTTCCAAGCAGCTCCTGTATGTACAGCCGGGCCCATCCTGAGCCTGGGTGGGAGTGGGGGCCGTGAAATATCCGGATACTGTGACCTTTTTTTTTTTTTTGTCTTTTTGTCATTTTAGGGCCGCACCCACGGCATGTGGAGGTTCCCAGGCTAGAGGTCTAATCAGAGCTACAGCTGCCGGCCTTCGCCACAGCCACAGCGATGCGGGATCCGACCTGTGTCTGCAGCCTACACCACAGCTCATGGCAACACCAGATCCTTAACCCACTGAGCAAGGCCAGGGATCGAACCCGCAGCCTCATGGTTCCTAGTCAGCTTCGTTAACCACTGCACCATGACGGGAACTCCAAAATGTTTTAAAGTGAAGCAACGTTACAAAGAGGCAGGGAAGGGGGTCTTTTGTGGTGCAGTGGGTTAAGGATCCAGTGTTGTCACTGCCTGAGCTCCCTCTGCCCAGCCCTCCCTGCCCCCACCCCAGCCTCTCCATCTGCCCCAGCCACCCCGCATCGCCTGGCCCCCTGTCCTTGGGCTGGGCACTGCTCCCTCCTAGCTCAGTCTGTGACCCCGGTCAAAGTCCTCTGCTTTCTGCAGGCCCTTTCCTCACCTGTACAGTGGGGACCTAAACCCCGGGGGCAGGCTTCTGAGCCCACATAGTGCCAAGTGTGGAAAAGAGCGTCAGAAGCCACAGAGCGCGTTCCAAAGGGAAGGAGGCACCACCGTGCTTGGTTGCTCTTGACCTTTGTCAGGGCCAGGGGCTGTGCAGAGGCCTCTCCCTCATCCCATGGTTCTAATAGATGGTGTTTTTCGTTTTTTTTTTTTTTTCGGGCCGCACTCATGGCAT
>PVHT020001179.1:11016421-11051405 GCA_004024745.2 Catagonus wagneri | reverse complement strand
GGTTTTTTTTTTTTTTTTTTGTCTTTTTGCCTTATCTAGGGCCGCACCTGCGGCATATGGAGGTTCCCAGGATAGGGGTCTAACAGGAGCTGTAGCTGCCGGCCTTCGCCACAGCCACAGCAACATGGGATCCGAGCAGCGTCTGCGACCTACACCACAGCTCATGGCAACGCCGGATCCTTAACCCACTGAGCGAGGCCAGGGATCGAACCCGCAACCTCATGGTTCTTAGATTCGTTAGCCACTGAGCCACGACAGGAACTTCCCATGGTTCTAATACTAGGAGCTGGGTGCTGCCCTGACAGTGATGAGGGGGAGGGACTAGAGACACAGAAGTCGGGGTATAGGAGCAGAGAAGGTTCCAGGATAGGGTGAAACAATGCCTGATACTACAGAGAAATCCGAGGAAATGATGGAGGAAAAGCTCTTGGATATTGTGCTCAAGGTTCAGAGGTGGGATGGGAGCAGGACTCCCAGGGGTGCAAGGATCAAGGGCTTGGTGCGGGCGTGAAACTAGACACCCCCTCTTCAAGTGACAGAAATACTCTAGACAAGCACATTCGGGGAGCATCATTGGGCCTCACATGTAGCAACTGGAATGCTTTTAGCTGCAAATAACAGAAATTTAAGATGGCTTAAGCAACAAGGAATGGCAATAGCTCACAAAACAAGAAGTCTGGGAAGTTCCCATTGTGGCTCAATGGTAACCAACCTAAATAGTATTCCTGAGGACGTGGTTCGATCCCTCTCCTTGCTCAGTGGGTTAAGGATCCAGTGTTGCTGTGAGCTGTGCTGTAGGTTGCAGACATGGCTCAGATCTGGCGTCATGTGGCTATGGCATAGGCTGGCAGCCACAGCTCGCATTTGACCCCTAGCCTGGGAACCTCCATGTGCCATGGGTGAGGCCCTAAAAGGCAAAAAAGTAGGAATTCCCATCATGGTGCAGTGGAAATGAATCCAACTAAGAACCATGAGGTTGCAGGTTCAATCCCTGGCCTCGCTCAGTGAGTTAACGATCCGGCGTTGCCGTGAGCTGTGGTGTAGGTCACAGATGTGGCTCGGATCCCGCGTTGCTGTGGCTGTGGCGTCGGCTGGTGGCTACAGTTCCTATTAGACCCCTAGCCTGGGAACCTCCATATGCGTGGGTGCGGCCCTAAAAAGACAAAAAAATAAAAAAGCAAAAAATTAAATAAAAATACAATAGGAGTTCCCATCATGGCTCAGTGGTCAACGAATCTGACTAGGATCCATGAGGATTCAGGTTTGATCCCTGGCCTCGCTCACTGGGTTAAGGATCCAGCGTTGCCATGAGCTGCAGTGTAGGTCACAGACGCAGCTTGGATCCTGCGTTACTGTGGCTGTGGCTGTGGTGTAGGCCGGCAGCTGAAGCTCTGATTCCACCCCTAACCTGGGAACTTCCATATGAAGCGGGTGTGGCCCTAAAAAGCAAAAAAAAAATAGAAGTGACCATTAAGTGCGGGACATGTCACGAAGGGGTAACGTCCCATTGTCCACAAGGCACAGCTCAAAGCTGGAGGAGCACTCACCGGGACAGGAGGTGTGCGGGTCCTTAGAGAGGTGCTCCCTGGAGGACAGGCTCACTCAGTTGCCACCATGAGACCTGCTGAGGCTGGAAGGGGCCCTGGCTGGGCTGCTGGCTGGTTGGGACAGGAGCCCACTTCCTCCCAGCTGGGCTGTCCCCTCCCATCTCCCCTTTGCTGTTGTCTTCCTCCGCTCCCCGGCCCCCGTCTGGTCCTGGTCCCTGTCCTGATCCCCGTCTTGGTCCTGGGCTGCCCTCCCTTGTGCTTCTCTGGTCTCCCAACTCCTCTCTTTCTTATCAGTAACCACGGACCTACCCTCCGCCCCAGTTCCCAGGCTTTTTGGTCCAACCCTGTGCCCCCTCCTCCCCGTCTCAGGGGACCACTCTCTCCAGATGCTCCTCTGATTTCTACTTTCGGCAGTTAATTTTCTCTTGGATTTGGGGAGATTTTTCCTTTTAAAAACTTTTTTTTTTGTTTTTTTGCCTTATCTGGGGCCGCACCCGCGGCATATGGAGGTTCCCAGGCTAGAGGTCTAATCGGAGCTGTAGCCGCCGGCCTTCGCCACAGCCACAGCAACGCGGGATCCGGGCCTCGTCTGCAACCTACACCACAGCTCATGGCAACGACGGATCCTTAACCCACTGAGCAAGGCCAGGGATCGAACCCACAACCTCATGGTTCCTAGTCAGATTCGTTAACCACTGAGCCACGACAGGAACTCCCTTTTTTTTTTTTAAACTTTTAACTGGTGGCCAGCAGGAAGGTTCCTTTTCCTCTGTCTGACCCCAACCCCTCTCTTTGTTCCAGGCCACTAAACCATCTAAAGAGATGAGCGGGTCAAACGAGACCTCAAGCCCAGTCTCAGAAAAGCCCTCGGCTTCCAGAACCTCCATCCCCGTATTGACTTCCTTTGGGGCGAGGAATTCTTCCATCTCCTTCTAGAAGCTTCCTTATACCTCCGCCCCAGCCTGCCCCCCTCCCTCATCCCTGCCATTTCTCTCTCCCCTCTTCCCTTCATTCCCCCCCCATCCTGCAGACCCTCCAAAGGGTTTGCCACAGACGTGACCCTGCTCAGCTCTCTCTGCCCATTCCCTGTTGGTGTTTTTGGTTTTTTAAACTTTTAATTGTCTTTTTTTTTTAATAATTAAAAAAAACCCAAGCAAACCAGTAAAACTAAAAACCCAAACACACCGCCTTCCCTCCACTTCCTGTCCAAAATGGCACACTTCCTGTCATCGCCCCTCCTTTTCTCTCTCCCCACTCTCGCCCCCAAGCCCACCCTGAAGTTCCTCCCCTCCCTTCTCGCCTTTCCCCCAAACTTCCCAAGAGCGCTCCAGACAAACTCTGAGCCACGGAGACTTGGAGCGACGACCGAGGCGTTCCCTCTCCCCTTCCTCGGAAACCTTCCTGAAGGAAAACCTGGACGTTGGAGCGACCCCAGTATCAGGCTGGCAAGTGGGACGTGGGGGAGACTCTGGTCCTGGAGGCGCCCCTCCTGTGCAACCTGGGCACGTGACTGAACTCCGCAGCTTCTCTGCTCACGCCCGCTCCTGCCCTGGTGGGCCTGGAGTCGAGATGGACGGGCCGGAGAGGGAGGCCAGAGCTGGAGAGGCCTCGGGGTGTCGTGAGGCCTGTTGAATCTGTGTGTCCTTGGAAAGGAGCCACCTTCCTGGGGTGAGGGGCTGCCTGGCCTGTGCCCATCAGAGGGCGGGACTGCTGGTTGTGGACGGTGGGTTGAGCAGACAGCCTGGCACTGGGGACACTGCCTTGGGAGAGGGCAGCCCCCAGGAGGGGGGAGGTATTTGGTACTTTTAGTTTCCTAATTTAGCACTTTAAAGGCATTAACTTATTTAATGGGGGTGGGGTGGGCAAGAACGGAGGGCCTTGCAAATTAGATTTTGAGGCCCTGGGGGTGGGAAGGGTCTGGTCGTGAGGGAAATGGGGGGAATAAATCGGGGGCGGTGAGGACAGCTCTGACCCCACAGGTGGGGTGACTTTGACCTTCAGTCATCCTCTTTGAGACTTGAGGGTTTTCAGGGAAGGGGTGAGAGGCGGTTTGTAAATGAGGAGCTGACGACCCTTGGTGAGATCCTCGAGGGTCCCTGAGGCCTGACCAACAAGCCACAGCGCCCCCAACCTGTGGGTGCCTGCCTTGCAGCGGCTGTGGGCAGTGAGGCTTTGGGCCCAGGTCCTGAGAAGAGTAGGGAGGAACCGATTTTGAGTCTGGGCCCTGGGGTCCCCAGGGCACAGCGAGGGGCCAGAGGGGAGATTCTGTGAGTGGGGGAGGGGCAGGGCGGAGTGAGGTCCCCGGGGAGCAGGATTCCTGTCTGGAGCACAAAGCGGGATAAGCACAGGGGGCGGGGGTTGGGATTAGCCCCGCCCCTCCCCACCGAGTAAGCACAGAAAGAAGGAGCCATCGAAGGGGCAGAACCTTCTAGACCCTGGGGCCTGGTGCTTGAGGGGAGCCAGCGCGAGCTCCTGAGGGCTGGGGAGGGAGGGGAGACTGGGTTGTGTTTCTTCATTTCTTTCTTTTTTGTTGTTGTTTTCGTTGGTTCATCCTTGTTTTCTAGCTTTGACTCATTTTTGTACAAAGGCAAGCCAGCCTTTTTGAAAAATAACAAAAGAGGAAAAAAAAATCCCTCCTGGAAAAAAAAAACCCTGGAAAATAGAAAAAAAAAAGACCTCATAAATGATGCAATTACTTTTAATTGCAGGCAACTCTTTACATTTAAGTGAAGTGTCTTAACATTTTATATTGTTTTAAAAATATATTTACATATTATATATATAATATACGTAATATAAATATATATAAATATTTAAAAAAGAAAAAAAAAAGAAAACCACGGCACTCTCTCCCTGGCCGCTGTTTTGGCGGGGGAGGGGGCTGGAGGGTGGGCGCATCAGCCTGGCTTCTGTGGTCCGGTGACACGGTGTGGTTTGATTGGCTGTACAGAGACCCCCTGACTTGGGAGGGGAGGGGGGAGTGGTGCCCCCTCCTCCCTCCACTCCAGCACTCTTTGCTTGCGACTTGCCCCCCCACCGCCCACCCTCAGCCCGGTGCCCTGAACGTGTGCCCCATCGTCCCTGTCCTGAGTTGAATGTCCCTTTGTGGGGGGGAGGGGAGGGGCGTGTCCATCCGCGGGAGGACCAATGGAGGGATCCCCGGGCCGCACCGCACCTGCTCACGGGGAGCCCGGTGGAATCTGCATCTTCCTTTCACTTTGGTGCCTGCACATTTATGGGCTTAGAGGAGTCGTGCACAGCCTGTGTGTGTGTGTGTGTGTGTGCGCGCGCATGTCCATTGCACAAGCCCACTTACTCGTGTGTGTGTGTGCGTGTGTGGAGGGAAGGAAGCATGAGCGTGCACAAGCATGACCTGCCACACGTGTGTGCAGGAAGGCGTGTGCGCTGCGGTGCGTGTAAGCAGCCTGGGTGCAGGAGGATGCGTGTGATGTCTGTGCGCAACTGCGGCGGCTGCGAGACCTGTACGCGTGTGGATGGGGGTGTGCGTGGAGGTGCGTGTGAGCTGCGTGTGCAGGTGTGTGCGTGTGCACGTGCGTGTGCACCCCGAGGGTGGGAGCGCCTGTGTGTGTTCCATTGTCTCTGCACCACTCGCCCCGGCTCCCCTCCAGGGCCCGCAGCCCTCCGGCCCTCTCAAACCCACAGCACGTCAAGGCCCCCCCAGCTGCATGCGCCTCGCTGCTCTGTCCATCAGTGTGTGCTTGACCAAGAGGAAACCAAGACGTCTGGGGGGACCGCTGTACCTGGTCCCCCCAGTCCCCGCCCACTGTGCTGTGTTACTCGCATGGGTGGTTTCTCTCCCGCCCCTTCCACGATATGCTGTTTCCCCAGGAGCCTCAGGCCCCAGGCTCTGAGAGGGGGTCCCAGGTGGGGGCCCCCCCAGGGCAAGCCCCGGCTCCACGCCCCACCCTGTCCACCCCATAGGGCCCGTGTTGGTGTAGCAGTGATGGCTTCTGTGGATATTCTGTGACCTCTGTCAGTGTAACTTGACAATTTCTAAATGGAAAAGGGTTGCTGTGTTTTCTCTGTCTCTCTTTTTTAATGTCCCTCTTCTTCTTCTCCCACTTTCCCGCTCTCTCTCCTTTTCGGTTTTTCTAGCCGAGTGTTTGGGGCTTGAATAAAACTTGTTTCTTTTTCCTCTCCTGGACCTCCTTCCTAGAGGCTGCTGTGTCATTATTTCTCCTCTTCGCCCTGGAAGGTGCGGGGCTGGGTGGGGCCCAGGATAGGGGATCCCTGGCAACCAGCTGCCGAGCCGCTGAGCCGCTGAGCCGGCAGTACGCAGGACGGGCTCAGATGGGGGCCCTGGGGCTGCAGCTTCCCCCGAGAGCCCGTGAGAACCAACATCATCCAGATGCTGGAGCAGAACGCCGCTAACTCATGGGTGCCAGCTGCGTGCTTCTCCATCAGTGATGTGGCTACTGGCATTACCTACACCTGCAGGTGACAGAGCCAGAGGCGTTAGGTGTCTGGCCCAGAGTCACACAGCTGGTTAGATGCAGAGTCCAGATTGGAGTCCAGCTCTGCCTGACTCCAAACCCAATGCGTCCCCCCCACCTAAACCAAGTAGGGTCCGATTATCTCCAGCAGTGCCCTGGGTCGGGTTTAGCCTCCTGCCCTTTGGGTGGGATAACCCTGTAATGGTATCCACCCCTCCTTTCAAGAACATGAGCTTTCCAACTTAAAAAAAAAAAAAACTATAGGAGTTCCTGTTGTGGCTCAGTGGGTTAAGAACCCGACTAGTATCCATGAGGATGCGGGTTCGATCCTTGGCCTCGTTCAGTGGGTTAAGGATCTGGCATTGCCGTGAGCTGTGGTGTAGGTCGCAGACGCGGCTCGGATCCTGCTTTGCTGTGGCTGTGGCTGTGGCTGGCAGCTGCAGCTCCGATCTGACCCCTAGCCCAGGAACTTCCATACACTTCAGGTCTGGCCCTAAAAAGACAAAAATAAGATGAAAACTATAACTTAACAGTAAGAAAGACACTTTCCATCTCAATGGTTTAGACATACACATACACAAACAACCACGTATTTAGTGAAACAGCACACCTTATATACAATGCACTCTGCTGGTTTGTGTTCAGTCATGAATATTTGATCACAACCCACTGAATTGATTTCCTGACGCTTGAATGGGTTGATACCCAGTTCGAAAAATATTTGTCTGAAGATTTAGGCCCCAGCACATGGCATTTCTGCTTTCTCCTCCTCAAAGTCCACTTACTCCATGGTCTCCTCTGAAATTAGGAGACTCTCAAGAGGAGATTTACCCTCGATTCTGGTTGGGTAGGGACCCTGACCCTGTAGCCAGTAAGCTTCCTGAACCCTCCAGGCTACCACATCAGAGTCTAGCGTGCCCCCACTCTTGAGTGGGCCAGATGTCCTGCTTGGGTTTTTCAGGTTTTCCTGGAATTACGCAGGCTGTGCCAGTGTTCCAGCATGTTCTAAGTGTCCTTGAGGCTGCCCTTCTAGGCACTCTCCTGCTCGGCTGAGACTTGGCTTTTTTTTTGTTTGCTTTTTTTTAGGGCCGCACCCGCGGCATGTGGAGGTTCCCAGGCTAGGGCTCTATTTGGAGCTGTAGCCGCCGGCCTTCGCCACAGCCACAGCAACGTGGGATCCGACGTGCGTCTGCAACCTACACCACATCCCATGGCAACACCGGATCCTTAACCCACTGAGCAAGGCCAGGGTTCGAACCCACAACCTCATGGTTCCTAGTCGGATTCGTTAACCATTGCGCCACAACAGGAACTCCGAGCCTTGGGTTTTTACTGATTCTCTTCTACCTCCTTCCCCCTCCCTTCCATCCCATAAGGTAGTGACAGTAGCCTAAAGCCACCTTCTTCCGGGTCTCACAGGAGCCCAGTCATACTTTCTCCTAAAGGCCAGTAGCCTTTCTGGAGCCCAAGGTTGGTTGATGATCCGTTCGTTCTCTGCAAGGAATGCTTGCTCCGTGGGTCACCCAGCTGCCGAGCAGCCCCTTCCAATTCGCAGCCAGACCTCATCTCATGTCCTTTTTTATATATATTTTAATTTTATTTATTTATTTATTTTTGTCTTTTTAGGGCCGCACCTGCAGCATGTGGAGGTTCCCAGGCTAGGGGTCTAATCAGAGCTGTAGCCACCGGCCTTCGCCACAGCCACAGCAACGCAGGATCTGAGCCGTATCTGCGACCTACACCACAGCTCATGGCAACGCCGGATACTTAACCAACTGAGCAAGGCCAGGGATCGAACCTGTGTCCTCATGGATTCTAGTCGGGTGTGTTAACCACTGAGCCATGACGGGAACTGCCTTATGTCCTTTTTTAAATGTCAGCAGGTCTTGCCTTCTCTCATCCTGTTCCCAGAAACCTGGGCAAGTAGCCAACCACCCCCCACCCTTATCTTCCATCGTCAGCCCCTCACTGACGCCTCAAGATCAAGTAATAAATCAGACCATCAGTGCATGACGGGAATCACGCCAGTCACTTCATGCATCCTTCAGATGCCTGCCGACCACTCCTTTCTGGGCCCTTCTCCTTGACTCCCTGGGTCCAAGGCTCAGCACTGAGCAGAACCAGCCGAAACACCAATACCTGAGCAAAATCATGACAGACAGAGTGGCACCGCAGGGAGAGAGACCTGCAACAGCTGTGGTCGTGAGCAGTGGGGACCACCTCAGAGAGGTGATCGCATTTGAAGGGAGATATTGGGAATGGATGGGACAGATGTGTGGGACCTGGTGGCTAGTGTTCCTTTCAAGAAGGCCCTGAGGTGGGAAGTCATCTGTGGGTTCTAGAAAATGGATGAAACCCAAGGAGACTGTGGTTAGCAAAGCCTCATCATAAGAGATCTGCCAGGACTGTGGGAAAGGGTTGTGTTTTTTTCGGGGGTGGGGGGTGGGTCACATTTGTGTGGCATATGGGAATTCCTCAGCCAGGGACTGAATCAGAGTCACAGCTGCAACCTATGCTGCAGCTGTAGCAACGCCAGATCCTTAAGCCACTGTAAGGGGCCAGAGATCAAACCCTCGCTGCCACAGAGACAGCACTGGATCTGAACCCACTGCACTACAGTGGGAACTCCCGGGAATGTAGTTAAGGAAAGTAGAATTCTCCTTGGAGCCGTTGAACCCAGTTGGAGGGTTTTAAGTCAGGAAGTGATGTGATCTGGAGTTCCCGTTGGGGCTCCACTGGTTAGAAACCTCACTAGTATCCATGAAGATTCGGGTTCTATCCCAGTGGGTTAAAGTGTCTGGCGTTGCTGTGAGCTGTGGCAAAGATCGCGGCTGTAGCTCAAATTCTGTGTTGCTGTGGCTGTGGTGCAGGCCGGCAGCTGCAGCTCTGATTGGACCCCTAGCCTGGGAACCTCCATGTGCCGGTGCGGCCCTAAAAAGAAAAAAAAAAATGGGATCCGAGCCAGGCACCACAGCCACAGCAACGCAGGATTCAAGCTGTGTTTGCCACCAACACTACAGCTCATAGCAACGCCGGATCCTTAACCCACTGAGCAAGGCCAGGGATGGAGGCCACAACCTCATGGTTACTAGTCAGATTCGTTTACGCTGAGCCACAATGGAAGCTCCAAATTGCCTTTTTTAAAAAATACATTTTTTGGCCACCCCAGAGCATATGGAGTTCCCGAGCCGCAGTTGTGACCCACCCCGCAGCTACAGCAGCGCCAAGTCCTTTAACTCATTGTGCTGGGCCAGGGTGGAACCTGTGTCCTGGAGCTGCAGAGACATCGCAGATCCCCTGGTGCCACAGTGGGAACTCATACAAATTTGCCTTAAAGACTAAGAGTTAAAAACAAAAAAGAGGAGTTCCCATTGTGGCTCAGCAGAAACAAATTGGACGAGGATCCATGAGGATGCAGGTTCGATCCCTGGCTCTGCTCAGTGGGTTAAGGATCCAGCGTTGCCGTGAGCTGTGGTGTAGGTCGCAGACATGGCTTAAATCCCCCATAGGCCACCGGTGCAGCCCTAAAAAACAAAAACAAAAACAAAAGACTGCTGGAGGCTTAACTTAGGACATATAAAGCCCTTGGGGCTGGTGTGAGCCCACGATAACACTAGGTCTTGGCTCATTTGCCAAACAAAGCCGACCTGTGGGCACAGGTGGAGGAAGGAAGGGAGTCAGGAGCCACCAAGCTCTTCCCAGCTCCAGGGCTCCTCCCTAGTTTCTCTTTGATGACTGTCACCCGCTTTTCCTATAGAGGGCTACCAGGCTCATCAGAGGCAGCCTGGAAGCTGGCAGGAACAACTATAGACACACGACATGGAAGGGAGTCCATCCAGGTTGTGGGCTGACCCATGTGAGTAAAACAACAGGCAAAACCCATACTGTCCAGTTGGGATATTGTCTGGTCTGGAGTACTTGCCTGTGATGACAGCTGGCCAGGGTGGATGCCATCAGTGGCCTGGGCTTTGCCCAAGCCTTCTCTCTGCTGAGCAGCCCCTCTGGACCATTCTGAGTCCGGGAAGGCCTGAGAAGGAAGGTGCCTGGCCACCGCAGGAAAAGAGAGCAGGTGCAGGAAAAGCTCCCGCAGCCATGAGGGTCAGCCAGCACCCTTCCGTCCCGCATGCTGTGCCGAAGGCATTGCTCAGGCCGGTCTCCCAGGACCCCTGCAAGCTACCAGGAGGCAGAGGTTCGCTTCCATTCTGCCACCACCAGGTCCAGCGCCCCCTGCCCTCTTTCCATGAGCCGGGGCCTCACTCTTCCTCCTTCCTCTGGCCCTCTCCTCCCTCCCAAACAAGAGAGACAGCTGACTCGTGCCTGGAGGAAGGCCGTTTATTTCCAAGATAGAGACTATATTTTTTCAGACAGGACTTTTCAGAAGCAGGAAATCTTAGTTGTTGCCTAGAGAAGTGTGTCGAGGACACAGTGAAAGGAGACATGCGCACGGGGGGGCGGAGGCTTATCCAACACTGTTACAACACTTTTTTTAAATGAGCAAAACATCTTTAAAAATCCTTATAAATTCTTTATAATATGTTACACATTTAGAGACAATATTTACAATAAAGGGCAGGGGAGGGCGGGGCAGAGAAATCTACTTTACAGCAAATCTTTGCATAAAACAAGAGGACTGATAGACGTGGCAGTGGGTTCCCAAAGCCCACCTGGGCTTCCCTGGAGTGAGTGAGGCTGTGCGCGGGGAGGCCTGTGATCTGAGGTCTATTTACAATGTGTGGGGACAACAGGGGGCTGGGTCCGGCCCTTCCTGAAGGAAGAGCCCAGCTCAGATCAGCAAATCAGGGTGCCTGGTGTGTGTGTGTGTGTGTGTGTGTGTGAGAGAGAGAGAGAGAGAGAGAGAGAGAGAGAGAGAGAGAGAGAGGGAGAGAGAGGGAGGGAGAGAGAGAGGCAGACAGACAGACAGCAGGGATGTTTTACTACGTTCCCTCTTAAAGGGAAAAAGTGGGGTCTGTGTGCCGGAAGGAGCAGGCACGGCTGGAAGAACAGAGACAGGCAAGAGAGATCTAGCGGGGGGACCCTGTCCCCTCCCCAAACTATCTGGGGGACAGGCAGTTCCCCCTGGTCACAGCGTTTGGAAGGGTGGTGATCTGGAGACTGGAAAAAGGCTGGTGTGAAGCAACCCTGGGGAGAGGCTCCGACCTTCCTCCGAGGAGCGGCCCCAACCCCCTTCTCTGGCTCTGACAAGGGGGGTGGGGGTTGCTGGTAGGATCCCTGCGCCCCAAAGGCAGGGGAGCCCTGGCAGGGGCGGAGCTGGAAGGGGGCAGAAGAGGCAGAAGTTGCTACTGGAAACACTTTTGGACAGTAAGTAACTAGGTACAACCGCACACACCGCCCCCCTCCCCCCATACCTCTTCTCCCCAGACACACATAGACAACCCCCCAACCTTAGCTGGCAGCTAGGAGCTAATGGGTGGGGGGAGTGGAGGGGGGGCAAGAGGTGAAGAGCCAGCATCACCCAGGGTCTTTTCTTTAGTCTGAGATTTAGGAGTTCCCTATCCATACTCCACGGCCGCCTAGGGTTCCCAAGTACAGCCGCGAAGGCTCAGAAGGGCGTATCTGTCACTCATCCAAGGGACGTGAGACCCCCAGCAGCCTATCAACCTGTCTCGTCACTCCGGGGCCCTCCTCCCTCCCACTTACACTCTGTGTCCAACCCCAACCTTCTTCTCTGTCCACCCCATACCAGCTGCAGCGCACAGGCCAGAGACAAGGCCTCAGCGCCTCCTACTTGCACCCCATGCACCCACGGGCAACGGAAAGGGGGTGCGAGCAGAGGCGACTCCTGGGAAACCAAGGGGCTCGGGGTGGGTCGAACGGTGCCAGGGAGAGAAAGGGTCACAGACACTGATGGAGGCGGGAGGCGGCCGAGCGGCGTGGGGGCTGGCTCTGCAGGCCCCCCGGGTCCCCGGGTGCGGGCGGCAGCGAGGCGGCGGACGACGGGGCCCGCGCCTTGGTGGACTCCAGGCTGCTGAGGCCCGAGTCCTTGTTGTCACTGTGCGCCCGGGGTCCCGCGGGCTCCGGGGGGCCCCCTCCGCCCAGCTCCTTCCACTCGTTGAAGTTGAGGTCGGTCAGCGGGCTCTGCACCACCACCGTGTGGCGGCGCCAGCTGCTCCGCCGCCGCCGCGTCTCGGGCGACAGCGGCCGCCGCAGCCGCACCGCCAGCATGTCATCGGCGGTGCCGCGGAGGCGCAGCCGCAGCGCCTCGAGGCGCGAGGGCCGCGAGCCCAGCGCCGCCGCCGCCGCCGCCACGGCCGCCGGGGGGCGCAGCGACTCCTGGCTGCTGGACGAGGCCGAGCCCGGCAGCCCCGCGGCCGCGGCCGCGCCCTCGCCGTCCGCGCGGCTCCGGGCCAGGCGGCGCCGCGCCAGAGTGTCGCCGGGCATCAGATGGTGCGAGCTGAACGAGGGCCGGCGCGCCGGGCGTCCCCCGGGTCCCGCGCCGCCCTCCGTGTCCGTCTCCACGTGGCTCAGCTCGCTGCGCTCGTCGTCCGCCTCGTCCCCCGCGCCCGGCCGCCGGCCCTCCGCGCCCGAGCACACGCTGCGGTCCATGGTGGACAGGGTGGAGTAGCCCGAGACGATGGAGCGCGTGTCCGCGGCCGGCCGCTCCTCCGGCGCCGCCGGGGGGCTGAGGCGCCCGGGGGCCTCGGGGGCGGCGGCGCCCGGCAGCTGCCCCTTCGGCCGGTCCTGAGCCCCCGGCGCCGGCGCCCCCTCCTCGGGCTTGTGCGCCTCCTGCTCCGAGTCGTCATCCGTGCTGCTGCCCAGCCCCCGCGCCTCCCGCCGCTTTTTCCGCTTGCGGTTGACCGCCGAGATGAAGGAGATCGCCAGCATCTCCCGGGCGTACGGCTCCTTCTTGGGGGCCCACGAGCCCTGTGCGGGAGGCAGGAGACAGGTCAGTGTGCGGAGGCGCCCTCCAGGGTCCCACCCCTACGTCCCCAACACCACAGCACCTAGTCTCAACAGGTCCAAGCTAAGCCCTGCACCTCCATAGGCACTGTCCCCTCTTCCTCTCGGACCGCTGCCCCCGCTGAAGTGTCACTATCCCCTCTAGAGACAATCCCTCCGTGCCCCGCCCCCCACCCACCTGAAGCCTCCTCTGCTCCTCCTCCGTCGGTCGTAATCCAGACCCTCACTTTCCAGTGAGCTGGAGGCTGGTTTCTCACCTGGCTCCAACTTGCATCCAGTGCGTACATAAATCCTTTTAGACACAGCTCTGGTACTAACAGGCACTCGGCAGCGAATGACATTTGACAGTCTGAACCCATCTCACATGCACTATCCCGCAGTTGTAATACCAAAGCCTGCATGGACCTTTCTCAAACCACAGCTCCTCCCTCCTCCCCTCTCCACTCTTTCTCATCTGGGAAACCTGCCTTTCCACCAGCTCAGTAGATACAAGCCTCTCCAGGGCAACCTGTCCAAGTTTCACTTCACTTTCCACCACACCCTGTGCGTCTTCTCCATCCCGTCAGCGCCCCATCTGGACAATCCCCAACCCTAGACCAACCCAGTCAGCAGCTCTGCTGCCAAAGTGGCTAAAAAAATCTTGCACAATCCGATGGTTGGGACTGAAACTGCCTCCACGTTGTGATCGACAACCCAGAGGGAGGTGGGCAACTTTCTGCCGCCGTTCTCACTGCTAAGCTCCTTGGGTGTTTTTGGTCCTGGCCTTCCATGATTCCCCAGCAGAGCCCAAGCTGCCCATCACTGCCTCCTCCAACATGTGTTTTTTTTTTTTTTTTTTGCGCTTTTTAGGGCCGCACTCTCAGCATATGGAGGTTCCCAGGCTAGGGGTCAAATCAGAGCTGTAGCCGCCAGCCTACACCACAGCTACTGTAACGCCAGATCCGAGCTGTGTCTGCAACCTACACCACAGCTCACGGCAATGCCAGATACTTAACCCACTGAGCGAGGCCAGGGATCGAGCCCACAACCTCATGGATACTAATTGAGTTCATTACTACTGAGCCATAACGGGAACTCCCAACCTGCTTTTAATTAATTAATTTATTTATTTTAGGGCGCCACCCGGGGCATGTGGAGGTTCCCAGGCTAGGGGTCGAATCAGAGCTACAGCTGCCGGCCTACACTACAGCCACAGCAACGCGGGATCCGAGCCGCATCTGCGACCTACACAACAGCTCATGGCAACGCCAGATCCTTAACCCACTGATCGAGTCCAGGGATGGAACCCGTGTCCTCTGGATACTAGTCGGGTTTGTTATCGCTGAGCCACAATGGGAACCCCCAACCTGGTTCTTAATCCTCCCTTTTGGGGCTCTATTCTGTCTCTCAGGAAGCTCTTCTTTGCCCTTTTCCCCACTAAGAAGCATCGCTCCTCTCTCTTCTCTCTCCCTGGGAACATCTCTGCTCCCAGGGTCTCTCCATCCACGCCAAACTCTCCGTCTTGAGCGCCAGGACCCTTCTTCCAGCGGCAAAGCTGTCTCCACCAAGGTGTCTGCAGGCGCCCAACACTCACCTACCTGGAACCGCATCCCGCTTCTTACCCCTGCCCTAAACCGCCTCCGTTCATGTCCCCACTCGGGGTGGTGATTCTCCGACTCTCCCCTCTCCCCTCCTTTCTCCAGGGTCTCCAGAAATGACTCCCCAAGCAGTTCATCCTCATCATCCTCTGTCCAGATCCTCGCTCTGCCTTTTCTAGGCCTTTCGGCCCTCCCCTGATAGGATTCCCCGCCTCCACCCTGCCTCACCCCCTCCGTCCCCCTCTGGAGCCCTTCTAAGGCAAGGAGGGAATTGGGTGACCTCTGGACTCTGCAGGACCCCACCCCCACCGGGAAAAAAGCGCAGACACAGGGCCTTCACAGTCTGGTCAACTTGCCCAACCCAGCACCCAGCCCCAGCACAGCCCTCACTCCGGCAGTGCCGCCCCACCCACCTTCCCCCGCAGGACCTGCAGCCTCAGCCCCTGCCCCAAGGAGCCCCCCAACCCCCCTCAAAGATGAGCTCTTACTCCCCCGACCAGGCCCAAGTCCAGCAGGGCAACTTCTGTACCGCAACCTCCCACCCAGCCTTCCCTTTGGCTGAGCTGGGAAATCCTTTTTCTGTTCTCACAGGCCTTTGAAAACACACACACACCGGTTCCTCTCGCATGAGAACGGCTTTGTTTCCCCATCACGTATATCAGACCCTGAGTTCCTTGAGAACAAGGGCAGTGTTTGCATCCATGACTCCTAACACAGTGCTCAAGAAATGTTAACTGAGGAGTTCCCGTTGTGGCTCAGTGGGTTAAGAACCTGATGCAGACAGGGCTTGGATCCCACGTTGCTGTGGCTGTGGCATAGGCCGGCAGTTGTAACGGTCATCCACTGGTTAGAAGTACAGACAGGAGTTCCGGTCGTGGTGCAGCGGAAACGAATCTGACTAGAAACCGTGAGGTTGTGGGTTTGATCCCTGGCCTCGTTCAGGCCACCTAACTCCCAAGCCAGACCCTCTACCACACCAGCTACCTCCCCAAGCACCGCCAAGGTCAGCGACTTCTCAGTCTACTTCGTGTCCAAGGTGGCATTTCCTACCTTCCTTCCCAGTGACTATCGGTCTTGCTCAAGGGGCCAGTCATATTCCCCCAATTCCCTTGACCAAAAAGCAAAGTGGGCTGGCTTGTTGCGGGATATAACTTTCCAAGTTGCCATGGCGCTTACCTTGGACTTGGCTGAACTACAGGTGGTAGAATCTGTTGGTAAGAAATGAAAGAAAAATGAAAGCTGGATTGGGCGAGAGAAGGCTGAGTCTTGTGAACACAATTCCCTCTCCTCAGAGGCTTCAGAAACCAGGGAGTTCAGACACCTGAGGTCGCCCCAGGTCCTGGGAGTGTGACAGCCCTCTGATGGCATTTCCTACAGGACAGGGATGGGGCAGGGAAGGATGTCAATCACCACTTCCTTTTTGAGACAGGAAGTGACGTCAGGCTGCCGGAAACGGACCCTCATTGGCCCAGGATTAAGGGCAAGGTGGGGGCTTTGCTTTGGCCTAGTTCCCCTCCCCTCCTCCCCTGTCCCTGTTCCTCTGAAGCACTGGAGAGAAAATGCCGAATATCAGATGCAGTCCATGGAAACCACAAGAACAAAACACAGCAAATCACAGATGCTCTGGAGAAATGGAGACCACACGGTGCAAAGACAAGTGGGTGCCCAGTATCCACCCCCATTCCCCCACTTCCAGGGCATGAGAGGGCAGAGGGCCCAGGTGAATGATGGAGTACAGGGCCCCACAGGAAGTGGGTGGGGTAGGAGGTAGAGAGAGCTGGGGATCATAGCCTGAAGAGGTTCAACCTCCAGAACTGGGGTCAGTCTGCCCTCATGGGGGAAGGCCCCTATTTGCTTGTTTTTTCGTTTGTTTTCTTTTTATGTATACAAGTTTCCAGGCTAGGGGTCGAATCAGAGCTGCAGCTGCTGGCCTACACCACAGCCATAGCAATGCCAGATCTGAGCTGCATCTGTGACCTATGCCACAGCTTGCGGCAATGCCAGATCCTTAACCCACTAACCATGGCCAGGGATCGAACCCACACCCTCATGGATATTAGTCGGGTTCTTAACCTGCTGAGCCACAACAGAAACTCCGTAGGCCCCCGTTTTTAATCAGTTACGAAGGAAGGTGGCTCCCACTCCCTTAATATTGTTGGGGTACAGAAAGAACCAGAAGAACCAGAAATAAGTCCTGGCAGTGTTGTCTCCAGGACTGGGGAGGCCGACCAGAGGACCTCCTGGGGTCTGATGGGGCAGCAGGCAGGTGCGGTTAATCCACACTCTCCGGCAAGCAAGTTAGATGCCTCCTCCCCAGCCCCCGCCCCCCACCCCTCCGCCCCTGCCCGCGCACACGGTGAGAAGAGCAGACGGGCTGACCACACAGCAACACACACGGGGCAGGCAGGAGAGTGGCCGCAGGTGATTAGAAGAGACGAGGGGCTCCCTTCTGCCATCCCAAGCCCCCCTTGTTCTCTGGCCCTCTCCCCATCCTGCCTCTTGCAACTTGGGGCGCTGGGGTCTGCCTCTGTCAGAGGCAAAAGCGGTCAAAATACTAAGGGGGGGTCACCCACTGAGTGGGAGGAGTTAGTGGCTGGAACCAATCAGGGACTGCCCATTCTTTCATCCTTGGGCTACTCCTTTCTGATAGGGCCAGAGGCCTGGGAGCAGGACTTAGGGGCTGAGGGACCAGGGGCTCTGGTTTTGAAAGCAGGAAGAGCCAGCAGCATTCGGAGGCGGCTGAGGCAGGAGCCCCAGGTATACAGAGGCTTCCGGGGGAACGTCCCTGGTGTCTGAAAAGGCTGGGTCCCGCTACCAGCCCAGGCTCCCCCACCCAGATGGCCAGAAGTGGCCGAGCTCGGGACAGAGAGAAAGCCACAGAGTGTGGGGGACAGCGGGAGGGCAGCCAGGCAGTGCCCAGACTTCCTGGCAATGGGCATCGGACTTGGCAAGCGCCTCCCTCCCGAGAAGGGGCTTTCGGCCGGGAGCGGGGTCGGGGTTGCGCTGTCATCAAGCGCGGGTGACTAGTGTGTCACAGCGAGGTCCCCCCAGCCCGTCAGTTCTGCCTGCCCAGCCTTCTTCTAATCACCCGCCACTGTTAGTGACCGAGGCCGCGACGCCACACTGTACCCTTTAAATCTCCAACAGGTCCGCTGGAGGAGGGAAGGGGGAGAAGAGAGGGGCAGAATCCGGGGGACGGGCGGGGGCAGAGCACAGGGAGAAGAGGGAGGCGGGTGGGGGGGGGGTGCGAGGAGAAAAGAAAGAAAAATTAAAAAGAGGAAATGTGCTCAGGCCACAAAGCCCCGTGAGCAATAAAAAAGCTCAGGAAAGAGACCGGTGGAGGAGGGCGAACAACGACCCAGCCCGGGGTGGGGCGGCTGCGCAGACGAGGAGGTGGCGCGAAGCAGGCCGGGCCGCCCCAGAGAGGCCGAAGCCACCACCACAGCCCACCCAGTCGGGGGGTGGGGGTGGGGGGGGCCCACAGGGGCAGAAGCGGGGAAGCTGGGTGTCTGGCCAGGCCTCTGGGACCCTCAGGAATGCGGATCCCTCCCTCCGCCCCTCCCCAGGCCCCTCCACTCACCTGAACCTGGGTCCCCAGGGGGCGCTGTCCTGCCAATGTTAGGCAGGAGGTACTCGATGTTTGGCACTGACTGGGGCTCCTTGTCGTCCACAGGGGTCTGCCAACACAAGGAGGGTCAGCCAGCACGCCCTCCGCGGGCTGACTGCGGACCCCAGGGACCCGGGAGCCCTGACGACAGGGCTCACGTCTCCTCCGTCAGACTGGGGCTCACCGGGCCAGGGAGTGTCTCCCTCTTCAGTCAGGCCGTCTTGAGGGCAGGTCCTACCTGTCCCTCGTCAGACTGTTCGGTGCCTTTGCCAGCACCTCGACTGAACCCCAAAGGCCCGAGCTCAGCTGAGGGCAGGATCTGTCTCCCCTGTCAGACTGGACCTTCCTAAAACCTCCACCCTCCACATAAGACCGGAGGGCAGCGCCCGCCACTGCTACTGGACTCAGTTTCCTTAGGGCAGAGCTTCTGTCTCCCCCTCAGGCTGGGGGCCCACGAAGGTGAGAATTGTGTCCCCATCAGACTGGAGGCTCCCGAGGACAAAGCCTCTGTTTCCTCCGTCACTCCACCTCCACTCCACCCACCTGGGCCGAGGGCCCACCTCAGGCCAGACCCCACCCCGCAGGCCCTCCGCATCACTCACCCTCTCTCCCTTGTCCTCGTTGTCACTGAAGAACCAGTCTGACTGCAGAGGAGACAAAAGGAAGTGATGGAATCAGCGTGGGAAGGAGCTGAGCGAAGATGGGGAGATACAGGCTCCCAACCTGCTCAGTTCAGAAGACCTGCTCAGGCACCTGATAGAAAAGTCTGGACCCCAGTGTCGAAAGGAAACAGCCCGGAGTGGGAGAGGGCACAGGTACGGGTCCGGGGGACTGGTTCAGGGAGACCTGCTCTTGGCCTATGTTTCACTGACAGTCTGGACCGCATCGCCAGGGCTGGCTCCCTACTGCAAACCAGAAGGGGACAGCAGCGCCATCTAGTGCTGGCCGGGTCCACTGCAGGGAGGAGGCCTGCCCTGTGGCTCCACGCTAACAGCTGGGGTGGCGCCCTACCGGCCCCCAGAAAGGCAGGTGCCAGAGGGAGGTGTTAGGAGGGTCCCTGAGGGGCAGTCAAGGGTTTTCTCATAAATGCCAAACAGAAAAGAAAATAAATGGAAAATCCCACTCAAATATTATTTTATGAAATCTGAGAATCTTGACCCTAAAATTCTAAAAGTTTGCTGAAACACAAACACGGATTGCTTACAGGTGAATAGTAATGCTTACAGGTGATGCTCGCAGGTATCAGCTTTGACTAGAACTTTCCACAGCAACAGACATAAGAAGATAAGGAAGTGATACTTTCCAAGTGTTTTGAATTTTATACCCTGCTAAATTCTCATTTAAATTTGAGTGTGAAATAAAACTGAGATGTCAGAAAGTTTGCTACACAAAGACTCCTTTAACTGAGTTACATGAGCAAGTGAGGAAATGAATTCAGGATGGAATGACAAGCTCCAAGAAGGAAGGATGGGAGTTCCCTGGTGGCCCAGGAGTTAAGGATCAGGCGTTCTCACCGCTATGGCTCTGGTTACTGCTATGGCTCAGGTTCCATCTCTGGCCCGGGAATTTCCACATGCCATGGGTGTGGAAAAAAAACATAAAAAATAAAATTAGCATATAGAAGGTGGACTGAAAAGACACACATTCATCTATTAGAGTGGGTGATTATTGGGGGGCAGGCAGAGTGGGGGTCAGGAATGAAGTGTGGAGACAAGGAGACCTGCAATGTTGATTATAACCCTGTGCCGTGAACCTCAGTTATCATTCACCAGAATCAGGCATATGGTTAACTCAAATAAGCAGCACCGAAGAGGAACAAAAAAGAGAGAGAAGTGAAAAGAGTGAGACAGGACAAGGGAGAAATGCAAGATCTGGAGTTAGTCACCTCAGGCTCAAGTTCATCTCAGGTAAATTACCTAAGTGTATTTACTTGTCTTTAAAATGGGCATAATATATGAGAATCTACTTCTAGAATTGTGGTGAGGTTTAAAACAAAATACTGGGAAGTTCCCCTTGTGGCTCAGAGGGTTAAGAATCAGACTGGTATCCATGAGGGTGTGGGTTTGATCCCTGGCCTCACTCAGTGGGTTGAGGATGGCATTGTCTTGAGCTGCAGTGTTGGTCACAGACATGGCTCGGATCTGGCATTGCTGTGGCTGTGGTGTAGGCCCACAGCTGCAGCTCCGATTTGAACCCTAGCCCGGGAACTTCTATATGCCACAGGTTCAGCCATTAAAAAGATGCATAAGTACATAAAAATTAAAAAATAAAATACGGGATGGCTATTATCTAAAAGACAAGAAATAACAGGTGTTGGCAAGGACGTGGAGAAAAGGGCGCGCTCGTGCACTGTTGGTGGGAATGCAAACTGTACAGCCACTACGGAAAACACTGTGGGGCCTCCTCCAAAAAATCAAAATCAGAACCACCATAGGATCCAGCAAATCCACTTCTGGGTATTTATCTGAAGGAAACAAAACCATTAACTTGAAAACATATATGTGCCCCCAGGTTCATGGCAGCATTATTTACCATAACTAGGACATGAAAGCAACCTGTGTCCATTGGTGGAAAAATGAATAAAGAAAATGTGAGATACATATAAAAAGAAGGAGGGAGTTCCCTGGTGGCCTAGCAGTTAAGGATGCAGCATCCCTCACTGCTGTGGCTCGGGTCACTGCTGGGCATGAGTTCAATCCCTGGCCCGGGAACTTCTGCATGCCGCAGGCACGGCCAAAAAAATAAATAAATAAAAATTAAAAAGAGGGAAATCTTGCCATTTCCAACAACCCGTGCGGAACCTGAGGGCATTATGCTAAGTGAAACAAGATGGTGAAAGACATATTCTGTGATCTCACCTATACGTGGAGTTAAAAAAAACAAACAAACTGAGTTCATAGATAGAGACAGACTGGTGGTTGTCAGAGGTAAGGGGTGGAGGGTGGCTGAAATGGGCTAAGGCAGTCCAAAAGTTCAAACTTCCAGTTATAAAATAAAGAAAAGTCTGGAAATGTAAAGTGCATCTCTGTGACTACAGCTAATAATACTATTCTGTATATTCTGAAAGTTGCTAAGAGAGTGGATCTTAAAAGTTTTCATCACATGGAGTTCCTGCTGTGGCATAGTGGGTTAAGGACCTGGCATTGCCACAGTTAACGGCATGGGTCTCAGCTGTGGCTCTTATTCTATCCCTGGCCCAGAAACTTCCACATGCTCAGGTGTGGCCAAAAAAAGAAAAAAAAAGTTTTCACCACCAGAAAAAAAGTTGTAACGATGTTTGCTGATGGATGTTAAGACTCGTGCTGATCATGTCACAGTTGTTACCGACATTGTACCATTATGCTGTATACATGCAACTAATACAGTATTATGTCAATTACATCTCCACTTAAGAAAAAAACCTAAAGAAATAAATACTATATGTAAAACATCTGGTACAACACATTAGTGTATAGTAAATATTAGCTATTATTAGAAGAAGGTACAGTCCCTGGAGACAGGCTGAATAGAGAGAATCCTAAGAAACCAGCCTCTAACTCGGGTTTGCAGGCACCTATTAGTGCTCTGGGAACCTGGAAGCATCTGGGTGGCCCATGGTTTTCTGGAAGAATTCACACTAGCTCACGCCAGCCTGCCTTTTCTTTTTGTTTTTCTTTTCTTTTTGTCTTTTTAGGGTCACACCCACAGCATATGGAAGTTTCCAGGCTAGGGGTTGAATTGGAGCTGTAGCTGCTGGCCTACGCCACAGCTACAGCCCAGCAATGTGGGATCCGAGCCGCGTCTGCGACCTACACCACAGCTCACGGCAGCGCTTGATCCTTAACCCACTGAGCGAGGCCAGGGATTGCACCTGCGTCCTCATGGATGCTAGTGGGGTTCGTTAACTGCTGAGCCACGATGGGAACTCCATGCCAGCCTGCTTTTGCACATGCTGTTCCCTCTGCCTGGACGCTCTTTCTCCCTTCTCTGCCTTGCGGTCTTTCAAAAACTCGCTAATATCCCAGCCCTACACCCAGGCCTGGGCTGGGTCCTTCCAGGGGGCTTCCCAGGCAACAGCCCAGGGCAGGAGGAAAAGATGCCTTCACCGGGCAGCGTTCCTTCAGAGCAGGGCCCGAGTTCCGTCCCTCTGTGCTCCCGGCACCTGCACTGCACCTGGCATGGGATTTGGATGCTGGCGACGACGAGAGCGAAGTCTTATACACAACACCCCTACTTACCAGGCGGCATTTTAAGTGCTTTCCGGATAATAACTCCCTTTGCCCTCACAGTAACAAGGTGAGCTAACCCTGTTATCACCTCCACTTTACAGGTGAGGAAATGGAGGCACCAAAAGGGGAAGTAACTTGTCCAAGGCCAAACAACGTGTGAGGAGTAGAGCCAGGGTTCAGCCTCAGGCAGGCGGATTCCAGAGCAAGTGCTCTCAACCTCTGCACCGCTGGTTCTCTGCTCGGGCTGTTTTCTGCCTCAGCCTCCCAGGAAATGTCTGCGCAACGTTTTCTCCCCTCTTTCCTCCCTCTCTTCTTCCCTGCCTTCCTTCCTTTCCTTCTCTCCTTCTCTTTCTCCCTTCCTTCCCACCATCTTTCCTTCCTTTCTTATTTTTTGCTGCCAATATGCAACCGCTTGATGTGGGATCTCAGTTCCCAGACCGGGGATTGAACCTGGGCCGCAGAGGTGAAAGCGCCCAGTCCTAACCACTAGACCACCAGGGAGACATTTCCAACGGTCATGAGTGGAGGGAATGCTCTTGGCATCTGGCCAATAGATGCTGCTAAACACGCTACAATACTCAGGACGGCCCCCTCCAAAGAGGGATGATCTGGCCCCAAAGCACTAGTGGCGGGTTGCGTAATCCCGGTGTACACAGAGGAGGAATCACCATGTTTGTTGAGTGAATAAATGAGCACATGCCTTGGCATGATCTTTGGGTTCCAACTGACTTGGTAAACATGGGTAGCTGGTTGGTGCCTTGCCGCCAGGCACGTTTGCTCATCTCCACTCTGCTGTTATCTTGCTGTGCGACCCTGGGGAAGTCACTGTCCCTCTTCATGCCTCAGTTTCTACCCTTTGTACAATGCAAGGTTCAGCCTGATGCCTTAAGGCCCCTTCTGGCTCCACTGTCTGAGAGTTCCACCAAAGACAGGAACCCCGGGTAGAGGAGGCAGGGGACGGTGGCAGCTGAAACTCCCAGCAGGGGGTCATGTGATCCAGAAGCTGGCCAGGGGCTCAGGGCCAGGGCGGTCTCTGCCACAAGTCCCGCCCTGCCTGGACATGTGATGACACCAATCCTTGGCTCTAAAGCCTCTGGGCTAGACAGACCCTGGCCAACCTGGGGGGTGGGGGGGCGGGCTCAAACGGCTTACAGAGCAGGCGGCTCATTCCTCTGACAATCGTCCAGGACTGACTACGCTCTAATGCCAAGGAGGAAGAGAATGGAGGGTCGCCAGCTCAGTTAGTTCCCAGGAATGAATCCCTCAGCGGGATGGCCCAGACTGGCAAAACCTCAAGAGCAATTCAGAGAGTTCCCGTCGTGGCTCAGCGGAAATGAATCTGTATCTGTGAGAATGCAGGTTCGATCCCTGGCCTCGCTCAGTGGGTTAAGGATCCGGCGTTGCCATGAGCTGCACTGTAGGTCTTTTCACTCATGGGGGATCCAGCGCCTCGCTGTTAACTTGAGAAGCTGAACTTTTCCAAGGGAGATAAGCTTCCCCAGACCAAAGCCTCATCAGGACCCCTGGCCCTGCCCAGCAGCTCCGGTTTCCCGGACAGCTCGGGAGTGGGCCTCCGGGCTGACAGTCCTAGAGAGGAGTGAGAAGAGGCTTCGACGTTCCCTGCTATGGCTCAGAGCCCTGACCACGCGGTGAAGAAAGGAAACAAGCAGACAAAGCCAGCCTGCATGATCCAAGTCTAACTATGGCCTCACCTGGCTAACTCTGACCAACCTCCCTCACTCCAAAGCCAGTGCCAGGACCGACCCATGAGTCGGCCCTCCCAGTCGGCTGGGGAGTAAAGCTTTGGTCAGACAGACCTAGCTTAAAATCCTGGGGCAGGAGTTCCCGTCGTGGCTCAGTGGTGAACGAATCCTACTAAGAACAATAAGGTTACGGGTTTGATCCCTGGCCTTGCTCAGTGGGTTAAGGATCTGGTGTTGCTGTGAGCTGCGGTGTAGGTTGCAGATGTGGCTCGGATCTGGCATTGCTGTGGTTCTGGCATAGGCTGGCGGCTACAGCTCCTGTTAGACCCCTAGCCCGGGAACCTCCATATGCCACGGGTGCGGCCCTAGATAAGGCAAAAAGACAAAAAAAAAAAACAAATTCCTGGGGCTGCTACTTATTAGCTGTGTGACCTTGGGCAAATCACTTTGCCTCTCTGAGCCCCAGTTTCTTCATCTGTAAAATGGGAGTTAACGTGACCTGGTTTCCCTTCCCTAACGTGTCTGAGGTGGGGGAGGCTGAGGTTTCCTTTCTTCTGACCAGCTGCCAATCTTATTTCTCCTGGCAAGAGAGTTTGATTGCATTTGTGTGGGCTAGACCGCAGGCCACACCACGGTCTGGAAATGGAAAATCTATGATTCATAAAAACATCACTAGATGCCCCAGAAGGGGGCGGTGCCGGCTCATGTTTGGCTCTAGAAAACCAAGGCCTCCTGCGCCCTCTGCTGGCTGCTCTGGGTTCTCGTTCCATGGTGGGCAATAGTAAGAATCCTTAGAAACAACCCACTCTTGGGAATCTCCCAGCAGCCACGACAAGGAAGGTGACCAGCCCAAGACACACTGCACAGGAGCGCAGGATCCTGCCCCATCCACACCCCCTACCCCGGGCATCACTGTTTTCTCCCTAAAGTCTCAGTGGACCTACAGGGCTGAGCTCTGCCCCCATCTCTGCACCTGTCTGCAGTTTCTGCCAGGACACCTCTCGTGGGGGCCACCATCTGAAGGCGCCCTTACATCGCCCCTTCTTCTCTCCAACCTAGCAGCACCTTTCCCTGACCCTCCTCCTTCCTCTGACCCTCACAGGCATCTTGGAAGCTCAGAGGCCTCCTGATTTTTGCTGATGCCCCAAAGACAGGGATTCAGGATCCATTTCCATCCAATTTTTCCTTTTTTTTTGTCTTTTGTCTTTTTAGGGCCACACCCGCGGCATATGGAGGTTCCTGGGCTAGGGGTTGAATCGGAGCTACAGTTGCCAGCCTTCGCCACAGCCACAGCGATGCAGGATCTGAGCCACATCTGCAGCCTACACCACAGCTCACGGCAACGCCGGATCCTTAACCCACTGACCGAGGCCAGGGATCGAACCTGCAACCTCATGGATGCTAGTCAGATTAGTTTCCGCTGAGCCATGACGGGAACTCCCATCTCCGTCCAGTCTTGAAACGTACCCTATTGCTACTGAAGGGCATCCAGCAGCCCAGCAGCACATCCACCCAGACGAGCAGAGGTGAGGTGCCCGACATGGCCCGGGCCAGGGCGGCTACTTACGTGCTGGATCAGCGTCTCCACAATCTTGTAGCGGTCAGGCATGTGGGTCACCATGTCTGCCATGTTGTCCTCGGAGGTCCTCACCAGCGTTGGCCCGAAGACCAGGGCCAGGTTCCGGGGCTCCATCTGGGCGGAGGAGGGAAGTGGCTCAGCGTCAACACCCCGTGAGCACTGACCTCCAGCCCCCAGGCCTTCCTCATTCCAGGCCCCTCAGGCCCCCAGCTGTCCCTGGCTTAGGGGCCGGAGGCCTCCTTGCTGGGCACGGAGGTGCCTGGTAAGCAGAGATCAGGCCAGATTTCACACCCCTGGGCCCCACACACTCCCCACCAGCACACCTACACGGTGCAGCCAGTGGTAGATCCCAGAGTGAGGACCCACTGGAAGTGCCCAGGGTGTTTGGGGACTGGGAGAAATCCTAGAGCCCCCTCATTTCCCCTCCCTGCAGAATCAGAAGACAGAAGAGGTTTGCTTAGGAAAACGCAACACAAGGGATCTGAGCTGGATCAGAGGACAGGTCTCCGTCAGACACAGGGGGGCCGAGGCGCTCTGCCTCTGGAGGACCCTCAGAAACTCAGGACGTGGCTCTGCCGGGAGAGGGGCACTGGCCACTACGGAGGGAAGGGGTGGGGACCGAATGACCTTAAAGGGGGAGGGCGTGGCCAGAGGGGCTCGAGATGAACCGGACCTGGAGGAACTGAGAACATGCTGAGCAGACCCTGGGCTGTCTTCCTTCCCCACGCTTCATCCCGGGGCCCCACCCACCTTGTTTTTCTCCGAGTGGTCGGCGATCGTCTTCAGGTGGCCCACGAGGAACTTGAGTGTTTCATAGTAGTGTCCTGGGAGGTCCCGGATCTGGGCGGGAGGAAGGAGGGGCGTGGGACCAGCCTGCAAGGGACCCCGCCTCCCCGGCCGCGTCCAGGGGGCTCCACTGCCATGGCTCAGGGGGTCTGGAACCCGCCCTCTAACTGCCCCTGTGGTGGGCCCCGCGTGGAGAAGGGCTTTCCCAGGCCACGGAGGGAACTGGTGGCCTGGGGCCTTGGGCTCCCGGGGGTGGGGGGTAGGGGGTGTCCGCCCCGTCGAGTCTGCCTCCTGCCTCACAGCGTCTCCCCCTCCTTACCAGTTTCCGCAGCGTCTTCATCCGCTCCCTCGAGTCCTCGATTCGATTGGCCTCGATGAAGTCGTTGTATTTGTCTAGAACACAGTGAGGTCTCTTTAGAGAGGTGGGCTGCCTCCGGCTGAAGGCCCCGCTGGCTGAGGAGGCCCTGCTGGGAGGCCAGCGTTTTGCGCCCAGGCTGCTCCACTTTGCGGCGGCGGGGGGTGGGGGGGCTCCGTGGCTTAGTGTTCACGCCACCAAACCCACCACCACTGCTCTCAGGTGGCCCTGGCCCCAGCCTCCAGGACAAGGGCGCCACACAGCCAGAAGAGAAAAGAGAAGCTTATCTAGAAAGACCGAGGGGCCTTTCAACCTCCAGATACCCTTCGCCATCTGTGACCCGGTTCCCTCAACTCCCTTTGGAAGAAATCCATGGGGAACTTTTAAAAAATAAGACGTGGGAAGTTTTTCCTAAAGTGCATCTGGATGAGTGAATGCTCAAAGACAGCCAAGACTATTTTTGCCTTTTTTTAGGGCCACACCCACAGCATACAGAAGTTCCCAGGCTAGGGGTCGAATCGGAGCTGCAGCCGCCGGCCTGCACCACAGCCACAGCAACGCGGGATCCCAGCCGCGTCTGCGACCTACACCGCAGCTCACGGCAACGCCGGATCCTTAACCCGCTGAGCGAGGCCAGGGATCGAACCCACATCCTCAGGGATGCTAGCTGGGTTGTTTCCACTGAGCCACAACGGGAACTCCAACCAAGACTATTTTCGAAAGGAAGACTGATGAGGGGAATTCGCCCTGCCGGATACTGCAACACACTAAAAAGATGGCACGGCTCAGGCAGTGTGGCGCCCGCGGGGAAAGCCAATGAAGGGCCAGGGCGGAAAGGAGGCAGACGGCCCGCAGATCTTCACTACGTGATAAAGGCAGCGATTCGAGTCAGTGGGGGAGGGTGGAGGCGGCCACCATGTCGGCGGGGCGGTTGGCTGTCTTGCTGGGAAAATGAATCCATTTGTAGCTCACATAACACACAAACAAATGCAATCGCATTACGGAGCGAAAGTCATTAAAATATCAGGAAAAATAAGAAAATACTTCTATAATCATAAGGCATTCCTAAACATGAGGTAACAGAACCCGTTAAAGGCTAACAGCTTGACCGCACATGAAATAACTGTTTTCTTTTTTCTTTCTCTCTTTTTTTTTTTTGGCTTTTTATGGCCACACCCAGGCCATATGGAGGTTCCCAGGCTAGCAGTCGAATCAGAGCTGCACCTGTCAGCCACAGCCAAGCCACAGCAATGAGGGGTCCAAGCTGTGTCTATGACCTGCACTGAAGCTTGCGGCAAGCCAGATCCTTAACCCACTGAGCAAGGCCAGGGCATTGAACCTGAGTCCTCATGGACACTCGTAGGGTTCATTACCATATTTGCAAAAGGCTAATATCCATAATATGCAAAGAGCTTGTCTCCTACAAATCAATGTGAAAAAAGACCAATCACCTAATAGCAAAACAGGCACACAGTCTGAACAGGGAATTACAGAGGAAACAGTAAAGGCCAATAAAGTACTGAAAAGATGGTTAATCTCCCTAGTGATGACAGAAATGAAAACTGGAGTTCCCGTTTTGGCTCAGCAGGTAAAGAACCTGACATAGTATCCACGAGGATGCTGAGCATTCAAGGCACTCAGTGGGAAGCGAAGTGGGATCCGGAGTTGCATCAAGCAGTGGTGTGGGCTGGCAGCTGAAGCTCTGATTTGACCCCTAGCCCAGGAACTTCCATATGCCACAGGGGAGGCCATAAAAAAAAACAAAAAAACAAAAAAAGATAAAAGAAGGAAAGAAAAAGAAAATGAAAACAATGGTGAGATGCCATTTTCTCATCTTATCAGCAAAAGTTTAAAATGTTGAAAACATCCAGTGCTGACAGGGGTGTGGGGAAGCAACTTTTCTTATGCTGTTAGTGGGAGCGTGAACAGGGCCACCTCTGCAGAGTGCAGCTGGACCTGAGCTTTCAAGAATGTTTTCCAGGGAGTTCCTGACGTGGCTCAGTGGGTTAAGGACCTGACTAGTATCCAAGAGGATGCTGGCCTCGCACAATGGGTTAAGGATCCAGCGTTGCCCTGAGCTGTGGTGTAGGTCACACACTCGGTCGGATCCACTGTTGCTGTGGCTGTGGTGTAGGCCAGCGGCTGCAGCTCCGATTCGACCCCTAGCCTGGGAACCTCCATATGCCTCGGGTGTGGCCCTAAAAAAGGCAAAAAAGTTTTCCAGCACTTTGACCCAGCGAGTCCACGTCTAGGAATCTCCCATGGGGCACTGGCCCAGGTGTGTAGGGACATATTCAAGGAAAGCCATTGCAACATTTTTCTTTTTTTTTAGGGACACATCCATGGCATACGGAAGTTCCCAGGCTAGGGGCCAAATCAGAGCTGCAGCTGCCGGCCTACACCACAGCCACAGCAACGCAGGATCTGAGCCACGTCTGTGAACTACATCACAGCTCATGGCAATGCCAGATCCTTAACCCAATGAGTGAAGCCAGGGATCAAACCTGCATCCTCATGGGTAACAGTCAGTTTCTTTACCACTGAGCCACAGCGGGAACTCCACTGTGATGTGTTCTGAAATCACAACAATGTGAAGACAACCTAAATATCCGCAGGAGGGGAGTGATTAGACAAATGATAGTCTATTCAGACTGTGAAACACTAGGTGGTTAGTTTAAAAGAAGAATGAGGTAGGGCTCATTGTGGCACATGAATGAAAGTCAAAATTACAAGTGCTAAGAACCACTCACCCGGTGGGGTGCGGGAGCCGCTCACACGGGCTCCTGACAACGGGTTGTGTTTCTCTCCCCAACTCATGTTGGTGACAGCAAATCAGGAACTCAAAATAAGCCAGGGTGGGGGTATTTACCCCATGGAAACTAGAAAATGCTACTCATTGTGGCATTTTTCCCTTGAGAGGCAGATGTGAAACGTTTACCAGCTTGACATCACCCTCATCCAACCTCAGGCCCTATGTGCGCGTGTGTGTCCTTGTCATGTGTGTAAGAGGGTCTGCAAGGAAACGCAACACACTATTCCTTTTTTTTTTTTTTTTTTGGCTGCACCCACGGCATATGGGAGTTCCCCGGGCCGGGGATCGAACCTACACCATAGCTGCGGCCTGAGCAGCTTCAGTGACAATGCTGGATCCTTAACTTGCTGTGCCACATGGGAACTCCGCAATGTACTATTTTTTTTTCGTCTTTTTAGAGCCGTACCGGCAACATAGGGAGGTTCTCAGGCTAGGGGTCCAATCAGAGCTGTAGCCACTGGCTTACACCACAGCCACAGCAATGTGCGATCCAAGCCACGTCTGGGACCTACACCACAGCTCAAGGCAACGCCAGATCCTTAAGCCACTGAGCGAGGCAGAGATCAAACCTGCATTCTCATGGATGCTGGTTGGGTTCGCTAACCGCTGAGCCACGACGGGAACTCCACAACATACTATTAATATGCAGCTCAGCAAATGGTCTAGGGCTGGGCTCTGGAGCCAGATGCTTGAGGCTGAATCCCGGCTCTGACACTTACAGTCTCTGGGACCGTGGGGGAGTCATTTAGCCCGTCTGTGCCTCAGGTTCCTCCCAGAGAAGGTAATAGTACCTACACCTCATGGAGTTGTAGGCAGTAGTGCTGGGCCCATAGCATGTGCTCAGAGAGTGCTGGGAGAAGCTCTGCGGACAAGGAATGGGGGAATGACAGGGACCTTTGGGTTTATTCGTATCTGTACTAAGTTTTTTACAAGCACGTGTTTCTTTTCTACTAAAACAAAAACCTCCAGGAGTTCCCATTGTGGCTCGGAAGAAACGAATCTAACTATCATCCATGATGAGGATGCAGGTTCGATCCCTGGCCTCGCTCAGTGGGTTAAGGATTCGGTGTTGCCGTGAGCGCTGGTGTAGGCTGCAGACGCGGCTCGGATCCTGTGTTGCTCGGGCTGTGGTGTAGGCCAGCAGCTACGGCTCTGATTGGACCCCTAGCCTGGGAACCTCCATATGCCTCGGGTGCGGCCCTAAAAAAGCAAAAAAGTAAATAAATAAAAATAAAATAAAACAAAACCCTCCAAAGTAACACCAGCACAGCCCGTGTAAATGTGGTCAGGAGGCAGCCCAGACGGGTACTCCCCTCCCCCCACCCTCCACATCCACCCCCGACTCACCATCCGTGAAAAGCGGCTCGGGTAGTTTTCGGAAGAAGGACTTGAGCAGGCTGCTGATCACGTTGAGGTCTTGCCAGCGCTGGGGAGGGGTCAAGATGTCAGGCCACAGGCAGGGCCTGCCCAGGCGCCCAGACTGACCTCCCCCCACCCCAACCCCCGGCCCTCAGGTTCAGAGCCAGCCAGGCCTCGCCCAGGTGTCCACACCTCCAAGCTGGTCCAGCTCTACAGCCCAGCCCAGCCCAGCCCAGTCCAGGCCCTCGCTGGGATCCACTCACACCAAGCTATGCCCAGACCTTGGACCTCTGGGCTAAGAACACTCATCGGGGGACAGCAGAACAGAGTCCCCAGCTCGGTCCTGGACCCCCGACCCCCTGGCCCATCCCAGAGGAAGAAGCAGGTACCTTCCCTGGTGCGGGCACTGTGGGGGGCCAAAGTGAGCAAAACCCAGCCCCACGAGAGCCTGCCCATTAGACCCCCACTGGGCCTGCTGGTGCCCACTCCTGCTTCCCAGTGCTCCCCGTTTAGGGGAGTCCTCCGTGGAGCCCCCCTCCTTATCCACGACACGGCGCCTGTTCATGCCTGGTGCCTTCCTGCCTCAGGCCCTTCGCACGCGCCAGTTCCTTCCACTAGACCTCCCGCCCCCGGCCCTTCACAGCACTGGCTCCTCACCTCCACACTTCCTCAGAGAGGCCTTCCCTCACCCGACCCCTGACCACGGCAGCCGACGCGGCTGGCATCACCACCGCCTGTCCTCTGTATCACAGCCCTGACGTGTTTCTCCTTCCACGACGCCTACCACGGCCAATCATCGCCGTATGCCTTGTTCCTGTCCATTTCCTCCATTTCCTTGTTCCTGTTCATTTCCCCGGCGGAACTGTAAGCCACACAGGGGGCAGGGATCCTGTCTGTCTATGACGACCCTATCACCCAGCCAGCCCTATTAGCCAGCACTTCCATGGTCTAAGTCATGAATTCTCAGCCAGAGCGACTCTGTCCCCCACCACCGGGGATATTTGGCAACGTCTGGAACCATTTCGGTTTTCACAACCATGGGCGTGGGGTGCCACTGGCATGGCGTGGACAGAGGCCAGAGATACTTCTAAACTTCCTCTAGGGCACAGCACAGCCTCCCACAACAAAGAATTATTCTGCCCAAAGCGTCAAGGTTGAGAAACTCTGGTCTATGAAGGCATAGCCGGCCCGCTGTCTTTTCTGTCCACCAGGGGGCGCCATCACCCTTCGCAGAGTCGGAGATAGCGGCCTTGATAGGAACTGCTCAGAACAACTCGTGCCCACAAAGCCACACGATCCACAAAGACACAACTCAGTGATAGATACACTCACTTCAATGGGTGCACAGCTTAAGGCCAAGCCACCCACAGGCTCAACGGGAGATAGGCTTACCCAGCACACAGCACTTAACTTCCAGCACTCCTCATGACAGATGTCTCAGCTGATGTCTAAGACAAAGCCACACACCCGGCCCAGCCCCACCTCGGTCCCTCTTCTCCCTGGCTGGGGCCCACCCCATCAGCCCACCCAGTGCACTCCTGCCCGCCTCCCTCCCTCACTTCCTGGACCTGATTCGTGGGCTTTTCTTATTTCTCAGCTGCCAAACCCAAGGCCTTGCCCCGCCCTTCTTTTTTTTTTTTTTTCTTTTTGCCTTCATCTAGGGCCGCACCCGCGGCATATGGAGGTTCCCAGGCTAGGGGTCTAACAGGAGCTGTAGCTGCCGGCCTTCGCCACAGCCCAAACCGCGTCTGCAACCTACACCACAGCTCACAGCAAAGCTGGATCCTTAACCCACTGAGCAAGGCCAGGGATCGAACCCGGAACCTCATGGTTCTTAGTCGGATACGTTAACCACTGAGCCACGAAGGGAACTCCCTGCCCTGCCCGTCTTGACCACGCCTCTGCTCTGTCCTATCTGTGCCCGAACCTGAGCCTGACCTGGGCCCCCCTTTCCTTCTGACCCACTCAGAGCCCGGCCCCTGCAGTCTCGATGCCCCCCTCTCCCCAGACAGCAGCTCCCTCCATACTCTCACCTCCATGCCCCAGTGTGACCCTACACCCACCCCCCCATCCACCCTCCATCTAAGCCTGATTATGCATCAGCCCCACGTGGGTGACTTACTGCGGGGCCGCTGCCTGAGACTTCATCCGCCTCCTGCCCTATTCCCCAGGGTCTGCCAGGGACAGATACCAGCTCGCAGCTCAAACTTTTGGCTCTTCCAGCCCCTCGGGCAGCCAACTCCCAGAGCTGCTCCCATGCTCCTTACCGCCCCCCCAACCACCACCGAGTCCTCCTGGCCCTTCCCACTTCCAATATGTCAGTAATTGCTTCCACCGAAAGAAGGCCTCCCTGGTTCATATCCACTGGACGTTAGCTAGAGCACTGCTTTCTCAGACCCCACTCTCGTTTATGCCTCCCCAGCTGAAGAACCATCAAAGGCTCCCTATTGTCCGTTGGCTCAAGGTCAAAGGCTTGAATGAAGCCATCAAAAGCCCTCTGTCTCCTGCCCTGGGCTTCACCCCCCTCCCCAAGCTTAGGAGGTGGGTCCATTCTGACACCCAGACCTTTCTCTGGGATTCTGGAAAACGCCATCACCCCCTGCCTGGACTGCCTTCCCTATTCATCCTTCAAAGATGCAAACATTTCAAGGCCACCGCTGCTGCCTCCAGCATCCCCTCCTTCCTCATCACACAGTCTGGTCCTTGATGAGAAACAGCCTTTTCTCTTGTCCGCTATTTCACACGTACTTGTCTTGTCTCCCAATTTTTTCCCAAGGGCTGGAAAACCATCTTACGGCTTCACATACTGCTTCAGAATATGTGACTCAGGGGACTTCAATGCCCAGGTTCATGGTTTTCCAAAACATATTTTTCAGCAGAGCCCTTTTTGTCAAGTGAAGTCATACGTGAAAACTCAATACGAAAAAGAAATTGACATTAAAAAAGCAGACAGAGGAGTTCCCTTTGTGGCACAGCGGAAAGGAATCAGACTAGAAACCATGAGGTTGCAGGTTCGATCCCTGGCCTTGCTCAGTGGGTTAAGGATCCGGCGTTGCCGTGAGCTGTGGTGTAGGTTGCAGACGTGGCTCAGATCCCGTGTTGCTGTGGCTGTGGCGAAGGCCGGCAGCTACAGCTCCTGTTAGACCCCTAGCCTGGGAACCTCCATATGCTGCAGGTGCGGCTCTAGATAAAAGGCAAAAAGACAAAAAAATAAAATTAAAAAAAAAAAAAGAAAAAGAAAAAGAAGGACGGTAAGGAAGAGAACAAGGAGAAGGAGTGTCTGCAAAAAACCACATGGTACCCAAAGCCTGGAATACTTGCCACGTGGCCTTTTACAGAGAAGGTGTGGTGACTGCTGGCAAAGCCTCGGGCCCATGCCTTTCCCTAGCCATTCCTTCTGCCTGGCTTTCTTTCCTGCCATTCCTTCTTTCCTGGCTTTCACTGGCTTTTTGTGAGCTCGACTCTTCCTCAAGGCCCAAAAATCTGTGGCCCTCCAGCCCCTGCCTCCAGGCTCCCAGGCCCTGTGTGCACCCACCCGCTGGACGGCAGCTGCGGGGATGCCCGTCCTCAGGCCGGCCCACAGGGGCAGGTCCTGTCTTGCCCACCTTGGTGCCCCGGTCCAGTGCTGGGCACATCACAGAGCACAATGACACAACAGACACACACACCGCACTGGCTCCCCTTCCCCTGACTCACCTCATCCTGCAGGTTGATGTCACCGGGGCCGCGGTTGAGCTGCTCCTGCAGGCTGGACACCACCGCGTTGTTGCCTGGCACTCGGTAAATGCCCGTGGACTCCAGCCCCCGCGCCTCCACGATGCGACAGCACGCGGCCACGATCAGGGGGACACGCTGGGGACACAGGAAGGCTGGTGTGTTAGGGAATGTAAGAACAGGATTCTCGGGAGAAAATAATTTGCAAATGGTATGACCAATAAGGGATTAATAGCCAACATATATAAACATCTCATACAAATCAACATCAGAAATACAAACAACCCGATTAAAAAATGAGCAGAAGAAGTGAAGAGACTTTTCTCCAAAGAGGAAATGCAGGTGGCCGGCAGGCACGTGGAGAG
>PVHT020001179.1:10980563-11000058 GCA_004024745.2 Catagonus wagneri | reverse complement strand
TCAGGCAGCGGGCCCAGCAGGGACCCAGGAGACCAGGCGGCAGGGGGAGCGGGGTGTGGGGCTGGGGTCGCGGGAAGCACTCACTGCAGTCCTGGGAGTAATGGCGGCCGAGGGCAAAGGTGAAGGTTGGGGAGGACGGGCTGGTGCCCAGGACGGGGGCCGAGTTCATGGCGCTGGAGACCACAGCAGAAGCGGGGACGTGCTTGGCTTGGAGGTCAATGCTGGGGCTGGTGGGCTCGTCTGCGAGAGCGGAGGGGGTGGCGGGTGAGGGCGCAGGAGGCTGAACCTGTCTGCTCCCCCCGGCCCCAGCTTCACACCCAGCCCGGACCACATCCCTAAGGCTCCGGAAGCCCTCCAGGGCCCTGCAGGCAACATGCCACCTGCCAAGGGAACTGACCCACCAAACCCACATGGAGGCTGGGCCCCATCACACTTGAGGGCACCCGGGAAGGCGGTGGAGTACCCAGCTTAGACTGGCTCCTGAGGGCCCCACCAGACTGAAGGCTCTCTGAGGCCAAGGACTGTGCCTCCCTCATCAGACTGGGAGGTTCCTTTTTTTTAATTTAATTTAATTTATTTATTTAATTTTTTTTTTTTTTTGGTTTTTAGCACCGCACCCACAGTATATGGAAGTTCCCGGGCTAATGGTCCAATCGGAGCTATAGCTGCTGGCTTACACCATGGTCACAGCAACATGGGATCCAAGCTGCGTCTGCGACCTACACCACAGCTCATGGCAACACTGGATCCTTAACCCACTGAGCGAGGCCAGGGATCGAACCCGTGTCCTTATGGATACTAGTCAGATTTATTTCAGCTGTGCCACAACAGGAACTCCCAGACTGGGAGCTTCTTGAGGATAAGGACCGTCTCCCCCCACCAGCTGGTGAGTGCCTCGTCTCCGCCTCAGACTGGAAGTTCCCTGAAACTAAAGACTAGCTCGTGCCCTCAGACTGGGCGCTGACTAAGACAAGAGGCTGGGCCTGCCCTGTTAGTCTGAGGCTGCCTGGGGGAGGCCAGGGCTGTGTCTCCCCTCCTGGCCGGGCCTGCTCTCCCTCACTCCCACGGCTGCCCGAGGGTGAGCTCACCACTCTCAGCTCCAGTTCCCATCTCTGGGCTCCTGGTTCCCAGTCCCATGAGCTTGCACCGCAGCCTTTCTCCCAAGCCCCCAGACCCAGCCCAGCGCATCCTGCTCCCCCAAGCACCTCTTATTCAGCAAGCCGCAAACCTCTTCCTGCCTCGCTCCCTCTTTTTCCCAATACAGAGGCGGGGCACCACCCTCCAGCGAGGCCAGAAACCTGGGAAGCTCCGACCTCGCCATTCTTTTGTCTCTCCCTTACCCAACATCGCGTCTCAAGGCAGCACACGGTCAGTGTCTCCTCTGCTCTCAGAATAAAGTCCAAACCCCCCAGCGACTGACAAGGCCCCACCAGACCTGTCCCAATGACCTGGAAGGGCATCCTGCCTCTCACTGCAGGGTCTTGGCATATTCTCTCCTCTCTTCCTGAACATTCTCCCTCTGATTAACTCCTTCAAGTTACAGCCGAAATCTCCTTCCTCCAAGATTCTCTCCTTGGCCACCACGCCCCAGTCTGGGCACAGCCCTTCTGTCTCCTAGAGCTGCCTGTACTCCTGTCACACACCCATCCAACTGAACTGTTCCCTTTTTTTTTTCCCCTTGCTCTTTATGGATGCACGCGTGGCATATGGAGGTTCCCAGGCTACGGGTCCAATCAGAGCTGCAGCCACCAGCACACACCACAGCCAGAGCAACGCCAGATCCAGGCCGAGCCTGCGACCTACACCACAGCTCACGGCAATGCTGTATCCTTAACCCACTGAGCGAGGCCAGGGATTGAACCCGCATCCTCACGGATAACAGTCGGGTTCATTACCACTGAGCCATGAGTCCATGACCCTACTGGACTGTTCTTGTCTGACTGTCTGTCCCCGTGGTTGGACCTCACACTCCAGGGGAGCATGGGGCCTAGCACAGGGCCGGACACAAATCCGTGAGGGATGGAGGAATGGAGGGTGGGTGGAAAGAACAAAGGGTGAAAGGAACAAAGAAAGGCTAGAAGAAGAAAGAATGGAAGGAAGGAAGGAAGGAAGGAGGGATGAGAGGAAAGAAGAATGGATGAAAGGAAGGAGGGACAGAAGGATGAAAGGAAAGGGGGGAAGAAGGGAGGGGGAGTGAAGGGGGATGGAAAGGAGGCTGGGAGAAAGAAGGACAGGAGGACGGGAGGGAGACGGATGGATGGATGGATGGAATTATGGATGGACAGATGGACGGACAGAGAAACGGGCTGATCCCGCCAGTAGCCCACCCAGAATTCCGCCCACAGTGGTGGGTGGGTGGAGTACATCCAGGCACAGAAAACCAGGTCTCCCAAGACAGCCACCTGCACCGTCACTCACCAATGAAGGGAATGGAAGCCAGAGAGTCTTCAGTAGCGGCCAAAGGGGCCACCTTCTTGCCCAGGCGTTCCCCTCGCCCACTGGCCTCTGGCTCTGGGGACTCGTCCCCAAACCCAAGGTTCATCTGTCTGGCAGGGGGCAGCTGGACCTTGCGGCCCGTTGGCGGCTTCTGCCTCAGGACAACTTCGTCACGGCGATCCTCGGCGGGGGGCTCCAGGGCCCGGGTGCTGGGCTCTGGCCGGACAGCCCTTGGTGGTTCCGAGGCCTCCGCTGGGAACGGTGCTGGGGTCTGGGCCAAGTTGAAGGTGGGCAGCCCCCCGAAGGGCGAGTCCCGGAAGGACAGTGCATGCAGGAGGCCAGTCCGGCGCTGAAACGACGGGCTGTAGCTCCGGTACCCAATATACCCGATGTCGTCCAGACCCTGCAGGCCAGGTGGGGGTGGAGCCTGGGGCCCGGGCAGGTCCCTGGGTGGGCAGGCAGGGGTGCGGGCAGACGAACGCTGGGAAGCCCAGCCGCAGCGCTCCAAGCGGGGTGACACAAGCGCTCCTGGCCCCAGCGCCTCGGCTGAGCGGGTGGCCCGGCTCAGGTAGTCATCTGAGCGAGCGCGGTGCCAGCCATCCTGGCCCAGCTGGCTCAAGGCACCCTGGGAGGTGGAGCAGGGCCACGGGCGGTGGGCAGTCACATCCTCCAGCCGGTCCTGGGAGGCACTGCGGGCCCGAGGAGGCATGGCGGGGCACCGTCTCTCCCCCGCCCTGCGGGGTACCTGGTTCGACAGCCAGTGTGACAAAGCCTGCTGGCACTCCAGTCTGCTGGGGGGCGCCCGGCTGCCGGGCTCCGGGAAGGCACGAGGCGTCCGGGGCTCCGCGGGGAGGTGGGGGAAGGCACCAGGGCTGGGTCGGGGCTGGCTCATCCCCAAGGAAGGGCTGTCCAGACGGGCGCGGGCGGCAGACGGGATGCGGGGCCCCGGGTCACTCCAGGCGGCAGGACTCCGGGGGTCACTGGGCAGGGCTGAGAGCGGCTCAGGCACCATAGTGGCCCAGGCGGAGACCCGGGCTGGCGGGGCGTAGGTCTTTCGGGGGTAGCAGATCGGGGGTGGCTCTGGAATGCTTCGGGCCTCTCCAGAATATGGCTCGTTCCCCTTCAGGTAGGCATCCTGGGAGTAGGCCTGCCCAGGGACACAGAGGCAGGTGAGCGGGGCTGAGCGGGCCCCACAGGCAGGGCTGCAGCAGCCCTGGGATGTCAAGATCCCCAGAGAAGGGGACCGAAGGGGGTGCCGATAAAGGGTGGCCCTGAGAGGGTGGGGATGAAAAAGAATTGGGGGGGGAGCACAAAGAAATAAGAGGGCTTTGAGAGTCTTTACACACACACACACACACACACACACACACACACACAGTCACACACTCACTCAGGAAAGAGCCAGGAATTTTCTAAGACTTATGACAAGGACTGCCTTTAGCCACAAACATTCCGACATCTGTTTTCTGGGGTCCTCCCCCCACGCTGGCCTCAGCTGCCTTCCTGCCTCCTTGTGTCCAACGGTGCCCACAGACCCTTGGGCGGAGCTGGGAGACTCCATCAGAGACCAGGCGAGTTGGCAGATAACAAGGAAGGAAGCCGCCTAAGGGGTGTGCCGGGGGGGGGGGGTGTTGGGGGGTGCCCAGCTGGGGCCACACAGGTGAAGAGGAACTTGCCTACCTGGCGCTTTTCTGGGCCAGGCTTGGGGGACAGGCCAGGCTGACTGAGGCGCCTTGGGCCACCTTCTGCCACCCCAGGCCTGGAATTTTGGCGCTTGGAAGCTGAGGCTGACGCTGCATTGCTGAGGACTGACAGGGCTGGAGCCCAGGCCCGGCCAAAAAAGGAGGGACAGCCCCCAGGGACAGCGGCCTTGTGGCCCTGGCCTAGCCTGGCCCTTGATGGGCGCCTCCCCCTGCCCCCTGGGCGGGGTTGAGGGGGGTCGGCTAGCTTAGGGTGAAATATCAAAGAGGGAGGGAGGAAACTAAACACACACACATCACAAGGAGACACAGGAAAAAAGCACACACCCAGAGACACACTCACACACACACAGAGAAACACAATGAGACACACACACACAACTACACCTCCAGTCTCAGGCACATCATGTGATGAGGATGAGCTAAACCACACCCCCGTACTCAGCCCCCTTCCGACCCACACGCCCCGGCCGGCGACACTCACATACCTCTCCCTCCTGCCATCCTGCCGGTTCCCCGGACTCCCCGCATCACGGCGGTGGCGGCGGCTGCATCCCGGCCCCGCCTCCGCCCGCCCCCGCCCCCAGCTAACCCCCACTGACCCCGGTGCCGGCCCTGGCCTCCGAACCCCAGGTCTGCCCTCCCTCCCCGCGGCTGCCCTCGGCCCCCACCGGCTCTCTCTCGCTGGCGGGAGGAGGAGGGAGGGGAGGATGGGTGTGGAGGGGCCTCGCCGCGTCGGCGGTGGCGTCAGCAGCTGCCGCCGCCCCATTGGCCTCCAGCCTTGGCTCCCAACCACAGGAATGCCTGGGCCCCACCCTCTGGCCAGCCGGGGAGAGGTGGGGACCGGCGCAGGCCCCCAGATGCTGACATCTGGGGCTGCCTGCCCACCCGAGCCTGGGCAGCCAGCGCTCACGGCTGCTGCCCCACCCTGCCCCCCTCCAGTGGGAGAGAGCGACGCCCTAGGTCCCGCCCTGTCACCCGCCCCGCCCCGCCCCAGCGTGCCTCCCTCAGTCTGGGGAAGGGTGTGCAGGAGGGGTCTTTGCGACTTGGGGAGAGCCATCCACCTCTCTGGGGCCCCGTCCCTGCCGCCCCCTCCCCAGGAAGGGCCAAGGGAGACTGGAGGTCCGGGGGTGGAGGTTCCCAGAGGGGCAGGGTGCCAAGCATGGCACTGTGATTACGAGCAGTTATGAGAGCACATCCAGGGCAGAAGCCAGCACGGCGGCTCCCCAGGGCCTCCCAGGCTTGGCCCTCATCCCTCGCCTGGGGAGCAGTGACCTTGGGGGCAAGCAAGCTGGCATCTGGCTGGCACCCATCAGACTAGGGAACTGGGCAGAGACGACTGCCCGGGCTCTGGGTCAGAGCTGGGGGGGGACAGAGAGAGAGGCAGCACGTGCGTGCGTGTGCGCGCCTGTGGGCATGCGCACGGAGGGTGCAGAGTAAACGGGTCCACCCGTGAGCGAGTGCAGGGCTGCTGACTGCCGAGTCTACACCTGCTCTGTGGGCCGAATGCTGAGTTCTAGGCCTTTGCACTGCACATGGTGATCGCGTAAGTCTGGGTGGTTGTGACACCGGTGGGCGCGCACGTCCGTGTTGGGATGAAGCGGGCTGTGGTGTTTGTGGGCACACGTGCTGGGACGACAGGAAGCATTTGTGATGTCGTAAGTGTTCGTGCTGTGGTGAGTTCCAGTGTGTGTGCTGCGACACACCTGATGTGGTGTTGTGGGATCTGAGATGCTGAGGAGTGTGTGATGGGCCGTGATGTTTGATGTGAGGTCCTGGGTGCCTGCGGGCAGGACTGAGGGGTGGTGGGTATCGTGACAAGTGCCTGGTGTGGTGTGTCCGTTGCCGTTGTGGTGTATGGCGTGCTAAATGAAGGGTGGGGCTGTGTTGTGTGGCTGTGTATCTAGTGTGTTCTACTTATGTATCAAGCGTTCCAGGGTATGGGGTGTGAATGGGAGCATGCAACAGTGGGGTGAAGTGTGTTGTGTGTGTGTGTGTGTGGACCCATCTACAGGAGGCATGCTTGCTGGAGCCCAGGCAGGTAGAGGGGCAGGGAACGGGCGTCTCAGGGGAGCCACAGGAACGTGCCAGTCTGGCAGGGCCCGCTGGGCCACCCTCCTTCCGGATGCCCTGGCAGGAATCCTGCCGGCCAAGGCCAGCGCCTCCCTTTCCCCCAGCACAGCTCGGCCCTGAATGAAGCAACAATCAGTCCCAGCCCCGGGGACGGGTGTGACACGCCCAGGTGGGCGATGCCGGGCTGGTGCTGCCCCCTACACTCTCTGCTCTGCCTCCCAGAGGGGCCGGCGCAGGAGGGAGGCCCAAGGAGAGGGGCTGTATCCCGCCCCCGGCACCCAGGGTCCTTCACCGCAGACGGCAGGGCGGGACTCACCAGCTGGAGGATGTCCTCGTCCTTGGGCATGATGGAGAGTTCCAGAGTATCATCGCTACAGAGACAGGGCAGGGGGTCAGGCCAGGCTGAGGCAACAGGGTCTGGGAGAACAGGGATCCTGGTCGCCAGGGCACCACCAGGGCCAAGGGGGTGGGGTATGAGTGGGCGAGGCGGGGTGTCTTACAGGAGAAGGGAGGCAGGGGGCGCTCACCTATTCTGGATCAGGGCTATGACCTGGGAGTAGGTCTTCCCAATGACGCTCTCCCCGTTCACTCTCACCAGGCGGTCACCTGGGGAAAAGGGGCGGGGCCCCAGGTGAGCAGGCCAAGGGCTGTCAGCGGCCCCATCTGAGAGCCCCCTGTACCACATAGGGATGACAACGGGGGACAGAAGCCTCCCCAACACCCGGATCCCAGAATTCCATCCTGGCCAGAGGGTGGGGAGAAGAGACCCAGAGGGGGACGATGAGCCAGGTAACTGGGACAGCTCACCTGTGCGAAGCCCCGCCCTATGGGCAGGGCCATCGTCCTTCACATTCTTGACAAAGATGGTGTCCATGGGCTCCAGGCGGTGCCGGGGGGAGGGTCCTGGTGAGCAGCAGCCAGGTTAGCTGGGGGTGGCGGCTGAAGGTCACACCCATGCACAGCTACACACACAGGGGACACACACTCAGAGAATGACCATACTCTCACGGACACAAACAAACAGAGACCCACACATCCACGGGGACACGGATGCACAAGAGCAGACAACAGGACACACTGCTGGGAGAATGAAAACCTCTAAGGACACAGAGTCACCCCTTAGATGGCTCTTTCGTCCCAACACTGTGCTGGAAAGTAGATGGCAACATGATGGAAATAATGCGAGGAAAAGAATGTATATATGCGTATGTATGACTGGGTCACTTTGCTGTACAGCAGAAACTGACAGAACGTTGTAAATCAACTATAATAGAAAAAATAAAAATCTTACAGAAAAAAAGAAAGTAGACGACAAAGCGTGGACAGACATGGCCCTTGCCCTTTCTGAGCTCAGTGTCTAGTGGGACAGACAGACACGTGCATGTGCGCGCACACAAACACACACACACACACGCCAGTCATAAGACGAAGGAAGAGTGTCATAAAAGATACACAGCAGGGAGAGCCACCCGCACGCACAGAGAATGTCCACACCCAGAGAGACACCAGGGAGAGAGCCAGGCAAGGCACTGAAACTCACAGCCAACACCGGCACCTCCAACCCCAACTCCCCTCCCCAGGGCCAGGGTGCTCCAGACAGAGGCCTGAGGATGCTGGGACACGCACCTGCCCCGTGAGGACGTCACGTTACACCTCAGCAGTACCCTCTGCCTCTAACTGTCCCATCAGAGAAACGGGCCTGCTCTAGGTGTCTGTCTCCCCCACCACAGGCCTCTGCCATGGGACTCAGGAAGACAGTGTTCCCGTGGTTGCTCAGCAGAAGCCCCAGTGGCAGAGAAGAAAGTCTGCCTGTTTAAGGAGTTCTGCCTTTGAACACCCCAGGGAGCCTGGGTGCCAGTAAGGAGCCATTTGGGAGGGCAAGCGTGACAGCCAGGGGAGTAAGGCTCATGCCTGAAAAGAGAGAGACCTCAGCACCCCACCCCCCGCTTATGCCCTGAGAACCCCAGTGTCTCTGTCCCCAAGAAAACCCCTGATCGCGGCGCTCTACTTCCAGCTCCCAGGGCCCTGCGGGCCCTGCCTCTGCCTCAGTCAAGGCTGGGAGGAACTCCGGGGCGGGGGCCAGGGCTTAGAGACCCATCTGCTCCCCAGAATGCCACCCCCAGCGCAGAATGGACAGGCCCAGAGGAAGATAAATGTGAGAAAAGCGAGGAGAGAGTGAGCGAGAGCAGATGTCCAGAGAGCAAAGGCGGGAGCAGCAGTCAGGGGTGGGGGCGCAGCAGAATCCAGGCTGCCCTCGGGGAGAGGGAGAGACACAGACTGGAGGACCAGTCCCCAGCCCCCGGCCGCTCCTTACCTCCTCCTCGGCCTCCATTTTCTTCCTCCTGCGGGGGGGGACGGACAGAGGCGGGTGTGGGCCCTCAGCAGCACAGAGGGAGGCCCGGCTCCCCCTGGGTGGGCCCCTCAGCGCTCCCCACCCAGCAGCCTCCCCTCTTATCATCCTTCGACGAGCCCAGCAGCCAGAGGGGGCAGAGGGGTGTCCTCAACGAGGTCAAGTCCCGGGCAGCCTCCCCCAGGAACAGAAGCCCTCCAGAAGCCGTCTCAGCCATCCGAAAGCCCCCCACCCAGGGGGGGACCCATGACCCCCTCCCTTGGGAGAGCGTGAAGCCCGACAGAGGAGGGACCAAACACGCTAACAGGCAGACAGGACTCAGCAGACAGGACCCAGGCAGACACAGATAAGCAGGCGTGACAAGTGCAAACAGTGGCTATCAGCTCTTAGAGAATGGGAGGGAAGGACTGATTAGAGTCCCTCTGGGGGAAGGCTGTTTTTTTGTTTTGCATTTTTCTTTGCCTTTTTTTTTTAGGGCCACACCAGCAGCATATGGAGGTTCCCAGGCTAGGGGTCTAACAGGAGCTGTAGACGCTGGCCTACGCCACAGCCACAGCAACACGGGATCCGAGCCGCATGTGCAACCTACACCACAGCTCACGGCAACGCTGGATCCTTAACCCACTGAGTGAGGCCAGGAATCAAACCTGCGTCCTCATGGATACTAGTCGGGTTTGTTTCCACTGAGCCACAACAGGAGCCCCTGGGGATGGGGTTTTAAGGCAAGTGTGAGGACGGCTGGGAGAAGGCATTCTGGGTGAGGCGAGTGGCACGTGCAGGCACTCCCGGTGGCAGAAATAGGACCGGATCAGCTGAGCTGAAGGTGAAAGACACTCAACACCGACAAGTGACGGGAGTCAGACTAACGTTCTCAGGTTTGAAAGGAGAGAAAGAGAAAGCGGGAGCCAGTGAAGCTTCTTGAGTGGGAGAGAGTAGCTGTGAAAATACTTCTGGCATCTAGGTGCAGGGCTAACAGAATCGAGGAGACCCACCAGGGAGGCCTCTGGGATCATCCTGGTGAGTGAGGGGAGGGCACTGGATGTGGGGAGGAAAGAGGAACAAGGCCAAGGAGAAGTCAGACAGGACGGGCCAGCGGGACGTGGCGTTAGAGAGCTGCCTAGGTCCTCTGGGTCATTCTTCTTTTTTTTTTTGGCTTTTGCCATTTTAGGGCCACACCGGTTGCATATGGAGGTTCCCAGGCTAGGGGTCTAATTGGAGCTGTAGCCGCCGGCCTACGCCACAGCCACAGCAACGCGGGATCCGAGCCGCGTCTGCAACCTACACCGCAGCTCACGGCAACACCGGATCCTTAACCCACTGAGCGAGGCCAGGGATCTAACCCGCAACCTCACGGTTCCTAGTTGGATTCATTTCTGCTGTGCCATGACGGGAACTCCCCTTTGGGGTCATTCTGTCTAATCTTTTCCCTGGATGATCTAGCCATTTTACAGATGACAGGGTGTGACTTTTCCAGGGCCACCCAGAGACAGGAGAGGAGCCAGTGCTGGAACCCAGGATGCTAGGGCAGCCCAGCCAGGACAGGAAGGCCACTGGGCTCTGCTGGGGAGCAGTCCCTCTGTCCCTGCCCTCCTGCGCAGGGAGCGGGCCCGCTGATGTGAGCTGACAGCACAGTGAGCGGGTGGCAGAGGCAGATGGATGCATTTAGACGGGTGAGGTCCCTGCAGGCTCCCAGCCCTGGGCATGTTCCAGAAGGGGATGGAGCCGGCCCCTGGCCTGCCCTGCCCTGGGGTCTTCCAGCGCCCGGTGTGAGGAAGGCCTGTCTCAGAGAGACAGGTCGCCTTCCCTGAAGGAAGGTGCATGGGCCACGAAGGAGGGGAGGAAGGAAGAGAACTGGGGGTCTGGGGCATGAGAGGTGAGGAGGTGACCCCACAGCGTCAACCTCCACTTAAACCCTTAAGCACATCTGCAGCCAACGGGAAGAGTTTATGCAGGGGCCCCCAGTCTCGGGCACACAGGGATAAAAGCTGCACAGTGACACGGACACGTGCAACGTATTGTATACAGACACCTAGATGCACGTGTCAAGATATACACGCATGCACGCACATGACTAGCATACCATGCACGCACGTGTGCATGCACAGAGACACGTGCAGACACACAGACACAGGCAGAGAAATCCAACGCCTTGGTTCTCTGGCAGCTGGGACTAAGCTCCCCAAGGGAGAGTCCCTCAACAGCTGTGCAGGCTGGTCCCAGCCCTGGGGGAGGGGAGAGACAGGTTCATGGACTCCAAGACAACTCTTTCTCCCCTCCTGCTGGGGATGGAGGGGGAGCAGGCCCTCCTGGGGAACCCTGGTTCCTGCCTGGGCCCCCCTCATGCCTTCCTGCACACACGCCTGCTTCACGGTCAGGGACCCCTCTCCCCCAGCCCACAGCTTGGCTTAGGCTAAGCAGCCTTAGTTCCTGGACTCAAGCACTTGACACGGACATTAGGGCTGGAAGGATCCTCGGGAGTCAGAGAGATAAATGCCTTCGGGTGACAGCAGGAGAAGCGGAGCCCAGAGAGGGTGAGACCACCCAAGGTCCAAGGCGAGTCAGGGGTTGTATCCGGACTGGAACCCAGCCCTCCAGCCCGCGGCTCTTTCCGGGCACGCGGCTGAAACCAGCACGGGCCTGGGGCGCTCTGGGAGGTGTGTGAGGACAGAGCCCACCCCCAAGAGCTCAGGCAGAAGCGGCCTGTGGACAAGGGGGTCCCGGAACTCCATCTCTCTGAGAAGCTGTTCACCTTCCAGAAGCTGAGAGTCCGGGTGTGGGTGAGCATCCTGGCTCCCCCATCTCGAGCTCCTTGCCCTGAGCCATCCTTCTCCTGAGAAGTCTGAGCTCAGAGCAGGCAGGGGGCTTATCCACGAGGGCTGCCCCTGCCTCTCTGTGACCCTCTTCCCTAGGCCACAGCGGCACGATGGAGGGGACAGTACAGAGGGATCCCCCCGCCCCCACAAAGCTCCCTCAGGCCAGGCAGGCAGAGGCGTGGGACGTACCTTCAGGCTGCAGTGCACGGCGGACTCGGGTGGGTACACGATGAAATGACGCAGGGTGAAGCCAAACCCATCCTGGAGGCTTTTGTGCAGCAGCAGCGTCCGCGGGCCCTGCCAGGGGAGGGGGCGCCCGGGAGAGCAGCCATCTCTGGGGCCCGTTGGCAGCTGTGGGAGCGCAGGGGACAAGGGTGAGAGGCCAGTCTGCATACCAGCCCCCGGAAGCCCAGAGGAACCGGAGATGGACTCCTGGAGGCCACAGACCCACCTGTGCCCGACCCCCTTCTCCCCTCCTGTCTCTCCCATCCTCATCAGCCGTCTTCTTTTTTCTTTTCCTTGGGGACTGCACCCGTGGCACATGGAAGTTCCCAGGCTAGGGGTCGAACCAGAGCTACAGCTGCCGGCTTTCACCACAGCCACAGCAACACGGGATCCGAGCCATGTCTATGACCTACACCACCGCTCACGGCAACACTGGATCCCCAGCCCACTGAGCAAGGCCAGGGATCGAACCAGCATCCTTATGGATAGTAGTCAGATTCGTTTCCGCTGCGCGAATCTGCCTCATCAGCCTTCTTTCTTTCCTCAATCTCCTCCTGACATCTTTGTGTCCAGGGGAATAACAGTGCAGTGAACCGGGTGTTTGTTGAGTTCAGTTCAGCCTGTGTTCACGGACACTGTCTGGGAAGTGCCTGCTGCCGTCTAAGCTCATCCCTGTCTGCTGCACAACCTGACACACACACACACACACACACACGCACACGTAGGCAGACACAGGCACCTCCACACACACCCATGTGGACAGAACCCACCACAAACATCCGCACAAGCACACTTACACGCAAAGGAGCACGGACACACAGAGAAGCACACACACGCTCACTTATGTAGACACACAGACATGTGCACCAAGCACGCATCTATCAGACCGGCACACACATGCATCCTCCGGAGGCAGCAGCGGGAGCAGGTGGGGGAGAAGAACCACAAGGGAGTGGATCGGACATCAGACAGCCGAAGGGACTGCGGCTCGGGAGCCCAGCCCAGAGGCCTGGCTGGTTCACTGGAATTGAGGGGGGAACCGGGTGGAGGTGGGGGGACACTCCGCTGCCCTCTGGCCCACCCACCCACCACCCACCCGGAATACTTGAGATTCCCCAAGACGACAGGGCAGAGGGTGTCGGAAGACAAGGGTTCCAGGGCGCACAGGTCTGTTTCTGGGGCAAGAGGGGGGAAAAGGAAGGCAGATGCCCTGCTCGGACACAGAGAGGGAAAGTGGGTGGCAGAGAGATGGGTGCCCGGGGAGACTGGAGGAGATGGGAGCCAAGGGCAGGCTGCCTAGTGAAAAGCCAAGAGGGCTCCTTCGGGGGCTCTACCCCAATCTCAGGCAGCCTGACCTGTGGGGTGCCCCTCATCCAAACCCCTCAGAGGGCAAGAAGTGCCTCCCCGCCCCCAACAGCCTCACCCCCTCAGGCCTCCTTGGCACCAGGCTGGAGCCTTCCGCTGCAGGGAGAAAGATGCGGCTGGGTGCAGAGCGAAGCAGCCCAGCCATTCTGGGGCGAGGAGCTCCCATTTCACCAGAACGTTCCTCTTGCTTCCCCAGCTAAAAGCTGCCCCTTAAATGTACGGATTATGAAGACAGAAGACGGTCCTGCACGCATCCACCCACCCTCCCGTTCAAACATCTGGCAGGCGCGGGTCCTGTGCCCAGCCCTAAGCTAGGGATTTGTGCATGGCCTGGGAGGCTGGGCTGCACGGGTTGGGAGGTTTGGGGAGAAGATAGCCTTAAATCTCAGAAGCTTAAAGAAAAATGTGAGAGAGGCGATCGGCTTGCTTCAAACAATCCCAAAGGACGTGGGCAGGTAGAGGATCCAGGCAGGCCGGGTGAGCCTCTGGGCCCGGGAGCCCGTTCTAATCACATGCATCTGGAAAGCTTCTCAGAGGAGGCTGTGAGCTCTCTGTCCTCATAGGGGTCCAATCGAAAGTTGAGGCCGTGACCACAGTCCAGGAGGCCGTGACCAGAGGTCCAGCAATGGCCCCCGCAGCTCCCTCCACTTGTGGCTACAGTCTGGACGCTTCCGCCGGGCCCCATGGCCTCATGGGGGTCTGAGGAGTCCGGAGGAGAAAATTCTCTGGGAATTCTGCTGAGGTCTGAAATCCCCTGGATTTCCTATCTCTGCTGACCTGGCAAGGAACTGATCAGGGAGAGAAGAGGGCCTCAGGGGACCCTCCACTGCCCCCTCCTACCAGAAGCCCCGCTTTCCCCCCAGCGTGGGCTGCCTCCCCTGCATACCCTCCACCCGGGCTCTGAGCTGAGGCTGTTTGCAAGGCCTATTGTTTTGCTGGTGTCCTGGATTAAGGTTTAAGCCACCAGCTGCCCCAGTGACGAGAAGTGGCTGGGACAGGTCCCTGCACGCCCCCCACCCCTCCCCCAGCACACATCCTGCCTGGAGCTGCCAGCTGCCTGGGGGTGCCACTCCTGGGGGAAGGGGGGGCTGCAATCCAGGGCAGCGGGCATACCCTTCCCTCTCGGGTCCTCTCCTTACACAGGCACCACCGGCGCCCCCTCCCTTATCTCTGCCTCTCCCTTTCCTCTTTTCCTTCCTTCCAGTCTCCCTTCCCCCATCCCTGCCAACTAGGCTCCTGAGAATGTCAGTGTGGTAATCCCCCCCGCCACAGCTACCACACCCCTGCCTGAAGAGGAGACACCGCAGCCCCTACCAGTGGCCAGATTTGGCAGCTCCCCTGTGGGAAGTTCTTCCTGGGGTTTAACCTCAATCCTTCACGCTATTCTATATGCATAGATTTCTTCTCCTCTCTGCCCTCTCTGATCCTGGACAACACTGGCTCGTGGTCTCGTCTTCAGGGGGAGGGAGGTAATAGATGCAGAAACAGAGAAGAAGCCAGCAATGGAAGGCGAGGAGATGGAGAAGGAGGACAGTTCACACACATCCCGTGTGTGAGGTCAGCACGGAGACAAGGTGGGGAGAGAGAGACAGGCTTGGGGGACACAGGGACATCACTGATTAATGCTCTCTGGCCCAGTTCTCTTTCCAAACGCTCCCACCCTCATATCACAAAAGAAAAAGACATCCAGAAATACCAAGTGGTGGTGGGAGAAGGAAAGATGGCCCCAGGGCCACAAAGTGGACGGAACTGGACACATGGTGGGTTGGCAACACCAGGAACTAGAACCCAGGAGTCCTGCCTCTCCCCTCCCCAGGAGCATAAAGAGGTCACTGCAGGGAGCACGGCGTTCATACTGGGCATGCCGCCCACTGTGACTCACACCCTACCAGCCTGGTCCATCCCCGACATCAGAAACTCTGTCCCCACCCCCTCCCCAGCCCTGTCAGTCCTCACCCTGAGATCATTCACTACCTGCTGAGGCCCAGGCTGCCTCCTCAGCCTCTCTGGCCCTCTTGAAAACCCTTGTGTGACCCTGTGCCTATGTCCCCTACAGGGGAGGGCAGAGTGACACCCCTCCTGCTCCATTAGTGGTACCCCTGCCTGCCTCTGACTCAGATCCAGTGCCAGCCCAAACTCTCCAGGATTCCATGCCCTGCATCTCTTCCAACAACCCTGGTCCCTTCCATCTTTCCACTGCTTGTAAACCAAGAGGCTCGAGCCCACTAGAGGCCACGACCCAGACAGGGGAGGTGGGGGGCGGAGTGGTGCCATCCAGCACCCACGGAAAAGCTCTCAGCCAGAACCCTGCCGCCCTCACCTGCATCTCTCCAGCTCCTCAGGCACTCCCCACTCCGGGACATCGGTCCCCAGAACGCAGGGCATACTCAGCTCAAGGATCACAGAGAGTGGGTGACTCCGTCCCACCCACTCCGGCGAGGCCTGCCCAGGCCCCCGCCCTCGCCCCTGCCCCCGACCCCTTTGGCCCCGCGGGGCTCACCCTGGCCGGGCGCGGCCCGGGCGCTCGGCGGTCGCTGTGGCCCAGGCAGGGCAGCCAGAGGCAGCGCGGCTCCGGGGCGCTGCAGTCCACGCCGACGGCGCGCTCCCAGCGCCAGCCCCTGGCCCCCGCGCGCTCCACGCGCCACACCGCGCTGCCCACGAGCGCAGCGGCCGGCGGGGGCCTGGGGGCCCGGCCGCCACCCCGGCCCCAGCGCGCCGAGGGCCCGGCTTCCGGAGCCGGGCGCGCCGCGCGGGGGCCAGCGGCCGCTCCTCGGCGCCCGGCGCCCGGCGTCCTCGGCCCCCCGGGCGGCGGCGGCGGGCGGAACCCGAGGATCCCCGCCCGCCCCCCGGAGCCGCGGGCCTGGGGCCCAGGGGCCCCGAGGGGACGGACGGCCCGCGCGGACGGCGGCAGGACGGCTGCAGCGACTCCGCGCCTCCCGCGCCTCCCGGGCCGAAGGCGCCCGAGCCCGGACACGCCGGCGAGTCGCACAGGGCAGACACCTCCCCCTCCGGGGCGGCCCCTGTCCGCGGCCGCCCCATCCCACATACTCACACACCCACACATCAGAGGCCCTGCACAGCGCCCCCGCAGTCACAACTGCACACCCTGTACAGGCGGGCAGGCACACACACACACACACACACACACACACCCACTCACACAAAACTCACTGCCCCCGCCCGCGCACGCTGCACTCTTTCCAAGCCAAAGCTCATCTGGCTTCCTGCGCCCAGGAGAAATACACCCTCCACGGGCACACGTGTAAACACACACCTTCCCCACTCTTACAGATCCACTCTACACACACATCCATACAACCCACGCCCCCTCCCACCACACACTCTCACCCCCTCTTCCTCTGTCCACATACCCCACACAAACACACTATTCCCCTCACACACGCATTTGCACATGGACGCCCTTATGTGTGCACACACTTTCTGGACTCCCTTCCATGCGTACAAGAGCCCCCACACCTCACAGAGACACATTTGCAAGCTGGTGCCCCTGAAAGCACAGCAGGCCCCCGACATATCCACTGGTACATTACACACACACACACACACACACACACACACAGTCCAGCACAGAGAGCAGCATTCTCTCATGACACCCACACCAGAGTCATGCTATACCCTTCCCACAAGACCAGTGGGAACATGTGACCAACCCCCCCTCCCCCAGCACCCCAGGCCCATTGACTCTACTCAGAAGGGCCACCACCAAGTCGACAATGGGCTCCAAGCTGGCGCCCACCTCGCCCCAGCATGTGAGTCAGACAGGAAGCCCCAGTCGATGATGGCGGACCCTGCCCTCCTCCCCTTCCTGGCTCTCTCCCTTCCCAGGCCCCTTTCCTGGGTGGGGCGAGTAGGTGTGTCAGCTCCACCACCATCTCTCTCCCACTTGACGGTGGTGGTTCACAAATAGTGTGCTTCCCTCCACGGCCACTCACTGGGGCCTGGGACCAACTGCCCTGACCGCGTTTGCAGAGAAGGGGACAACAGAAGCACCCCGCTAGTTATGGCCACAGTGGGACTCCAAGTCCAGGGCCCCTGATTCCAACTTTGGATCTTATACCAAAATTCTAGCCAGCATCCAGGGCAGGGGGGCTGGGGGCCGGAGGGGCAGATCCAGCCCCTCTCCACTCCCAAATCCGAGAGTCAGGGGAGGAAGAGTCAAAGGCTGGCCACCAGAAAGGAAAAACCAGGTAGAAGAGTCAGGTCCCCCTTCCATCCCTGGTCCCGTCACCTGCTGTCCCCGGCAAGGACAGGCCAGGACTGAGGATCAGCCAGAGGTAGAGGAGAGAGGCAGAGGGGCGCGGAGAGAGGGGAAACCAAGGCGTGGAAGGAGGAGGAACAGAGGACCACGGGAGTGGGCAGGAGCGAGGGAGGGAGGAGGAAGGGTGAGGGTGAGGCGTGTGGGGGCCAGGGAGCGGTTTTGTTCTCCTGTTTCCTGTTTGCCGCTCGCTGGGCCCCCAGCGCAGGAGCTGGACCCCCACCCCCACCCTGGCGGAAGCCAGACGGGAAGGGAAGAGCGAGGCTGCCGCCAGCGCTGAGTCAGGCGGGCTCTGGGCAGAGCGGCGAGAAAGGACCACAGTCACGGGGAGCAGGACTCCTGGCCTCTCCATCAGCACCTCTCCTCCCAGGAAAACCAAGGACTCCAGATCCAGGACCACCCCTGCCCTTAGTATGCCCGCCAAAGACCGGGTCCTCGGACCAGCTGGAAGCGTCACTAAGATGTCCTCAGCCGTGTCAGACTCTGCCGCCCCAGGTGGAGAGCGGTGACCACAGGGGTGTCCTGACTCAGAGTCTGACCTGCTCTCCCAGCAAGCAGCCAGCTGCCTAACTTCCTTTCCTCTTGCTGCGAGTTCAATCCCAGGGTCTGAGGAAATGGACCCACCCACTCTCTCCCCTCACGTCTCATGGAGGCTCGCGTGGCCAACCGGTGCTGCTGTGTGTCTGGATCAGGAACCCATTTCACTCCCAGGAAACTGCCAAGGGTTCTGAGGGCTGCAGGGAGAGGCGAGATGGGAAAGCCACATGGGAGGGGGTTCTGCGTCCAGGGCTGCAGAGACCTGGGAAATGATAAGCCACATATGACACCCATCTCCTAGCCTCTTAACCTGGTAGGAGCAACTAGGCCTTCCAAATTAGGTAACAGCCTCCTCCAACATAAACCCCGTCTTCCCCAGCCCAGCCCCATCCACCCCAGCCTCCTCTACAGAGATGTCAGGAGCTGGGTACACACAGCAGGGCCTAGCTGGAACAAATGATCTGCCAGGCCTAGGGAGACTCTCAGCCCCCTCCCCCGTTTCCTTTGGGAAAGGAATGTGGGGTGGGCCCCAGAGTGCAGTGGGGGAGGGGGCCAAGGGCTGGGAAATACCAGGCGTAGCTGAGATTCTATTCCAAGGCTTCCTGCCTGGTGGAGTCCTCCTCCCCTCCACCCTGCCCAGCTTCCTCCTCCCGAATCAGGAATTACCCCCCTAAGTCTTCCCTCCTATCATCCTCTACTTTGACCAGCTTGCAAAATCCATTCAATCTTATCTTCCTGAAGGTCCCCGGGGAGGGCTTGGGGGCTCTCCCCCAGAAGAGGGGGCGTCCAGTCTTCCTCTCTCCAAATGGGATCATCATTCTTTACTGTTTCGAAGCACTTTCACTTCATCTCATTGGACCCCTACCCTAAGAATCGGATGTTTGAGATTGCTTTTATACCCATTTTTCAGATTCAGAAACTGAGGCTCAAAGAGGACAAGTGACTGGTTCAAGGCTCACTTTTGACTAAAATGGGACCATCCCAGCTTTCTTTTCCTTTTTTTTCTTGTTTTTTTTTGCCTTTTCTAGGGCCGCACTCACAGCAAGCATATGGAGGTTCCCAGGGTAGGAGTCTAATCGGAGCTATAGCTGCCGGCCCATGCCATAGCCACAGCAACATGGGATCCGAGCCACTTCTGCAACCTACACCACAGCTCACAGCAATGCCGGATCCTTAACCCACTGAGCAAGGCCAGGGATCGAACCCGCAACCTTAAGGCTCCTAGTCGGATTTATTAACCACTGCGCCACGACGGAAACTCCCATCCCAGGTTTCTAACACTTAACTCAGATCTCTTTCCATTATCGTCCCATTTGTCTATTCAACAGCCACATCTTGAGTGCCTGCTGTGGGCCACGTGACTGGCCAGGGGCTGGACACTTTTGAGACTAAGACCTGACCCTCGGGATAGTTCTACTAGTGTTGTCCTAGCTCCTGAAATCTTCAGGGGTCTTCAGGTTCCAGATTCAGACCCAAGCCAGCTGCCTTCACCCCCTCCCCGAAGGGAGAACCCCACACACACATACCAAAGGGGATCGTGTGTCAGGGGTTTGAGGCCTCTTCTCTCTAGGTGGGGACAGTTTGAGGGTAGGGCTAGCGGTCTCCCAGGTTAGCCTTTGAGCCAGAAGGTGGGCTGGGCTGGAGGAGCGGAAGAGCCAGGGGCCCGCCCGCCCGCCCACCAGGATCTAGGGAACAGGAGCATATCTTGGGGCCCAAGGGT
>PVHT020001179.1:10948009-10971008 GCA_004024745.2 Catagonus wagneri | reverse complement strand
AGGGCAAAAAGACAAAAAAAAAAAGGAAGGCTGGTGAGAGAGAGAGAGAGAGAGACCACTGGCCCAGCATCAAGAAGGCCAGTCTAGAGAAAGGCTCAGTGGTATTGGCCCTCACATCTTTCTGGCTGTGAGACCTCAAGGTCACGCAGGCTTTCTCATTTCTTCAGCTGTAAAACGAAGCTAAGGATAGCAGCCTTAATGGGAGAGGGGAGTATGGCCCCAGCCCTTCATCCCACCCATTGGAGAGTAGACTCTGCTTCCCAAATGTCTCTGAAGTCCACCCACTTCACCACGTCCACCGCTCTGCTCTAGGCCCCCATCACTCTTCTGGCCCCTCACAGGCCAAACTAATTGTTTTGACGCTGTGACCACCAGGCCCTGTGGGACGTGCCGCTGTGTTCCACGCCCACCTCCCCCCCACCCCTTCCTTTGTGCTCTGGTTACCCTGGCCTCCTTCCAGTTCCTTTGAAGACCAGGCACCCTTCCAGCCTCAGGTCCTTTGCACATGCTGTTTCTGGAATGCTGTTCTCTCTTCCCCAGCTCCCTCCCTGTCTCACCAGCCCACACCCTAATTAACTCCTACCCACCCTGCCGTTCTCAGCAAAAAAGTCACTTGCCAGAGACACCGCCTCTGGTCCCCAGACCAGGTCAGGTCCCTGTGCACCCTCTCACAGCACTCTTGCGATAGTGTCTATATACTTATGGGCTTATTTTGACCAACATCTCCTCCTTGGAGCTGTGAGTCCTGGAAGGGCTGAGACCATGTCTGGCAGTCAAATCCCCAAATCCTGGCACAGCACCTGGCACAGAGTGGGCGCTCGGCACACTGCTTCTGAATGTAGGGGAATGCATGCTGCTTCTCAGAGGGAATACATGGTTGGCCGAACCCCATCCCCAGGAGAGGCCTACCTGGGACAGAAGCAGCTTCAGATCTTTGTCCATTTTTTGGGACCCCCACTCTTCCTCAGTGGGAAGCAGATTCAGAAAGTGGGGGTACTGGAACAAGGGAGTAAGAGGTAGGGAGAAAAGGGGAGCTGCTTCATCTCGTTTGCAGTGTCCTCTGCCCCCTCACTCCAGTTGGCCAAGCCCTTGTCCCCCTCAGGGCTGGCCCATCACACCCTCAGTGCCCTCTCTCCGAATTACAACATTTGCCTCTCTCCTTCCTCCATCTTCCCTTAACTGATTCCTTATCCTCCAGGTCTCAGCTCGACTGTTTCTGAAAAGTTTCCCGGAGTGCAAGCTAAGGACCTTGCCAGGGTGCCACAGCTAGCGGCGGCCCAGATTCAAGCCCAGGTCTGCCCGCTGGCAGAGCCCAGGCCCTCAGCCACCTCATTATACGCCTCATTACTGCCGGTTTCGCTCTTGAGGCCCGGCTGAAAGGCACGCCCCCTCGCCAGGCCTCAGTTTCCTCCTGAGGGTTTGGCCACCCCTGGTTTTCGGGAAAATTGGCCGAGATGGAAGGTGGAGGTGGAGACAGAGGGAGGAGGGAGAAGGAGAGGAAAGCGGAGTGGAGGGAGGGAGGAGCGCGGAGAGGCGGCAGCCTCGGGCCAGCCAGACGTGAGTAACGCCAAGTATGCGAACCACGCCAGCCCCAGGTCAGCCTTCACGCCCCGCAGCCCCCCACCCCAGCCCTCCCACGCCAGCCAGCCCGGCACAGGGTCCTGAAATGGGGCGGCGGGCCAAGGAGGCACACTTGGGCGAGGAGGCTGAGTGGCAGGAGTGAAGAGGTGTGGTCACGCAGATGACATGCAAATAGAGTGCAGCTGGCGTATCTGATTGGCGGGTCTCTGCCCTTCTGGGGAGATGTGCCGAATGGGGCGTTGGCACAGCGCAGGACCCCTGCCCACCCACACCCGCTTCCACCTGGCGGCAGAGGTTCGCAAACCTCTGGGTCACCAGGTGGCTGAAGTCACACTGATGTGTGCAACCTCTGACAGCCTCTCACCCTCTTCTGTCAAGGCCCTGGTAAGGCTTGGCGGCTGGGACACCATCCCTGCCCACCCCAACGCCAGGTCAGCCTCTCCTCTTTAGAGCTCATCTGTCTGACAGGCAGCTGGCTATTTAGGAAATTACAACGGCTCCATCCCTGCCTCTGGACCTTCTTATTTCATCAGGAAGTGAGGAAACACGCTGGGCTAGGCGCGGGAGACCCAGTCCACGGCCCATTCCAGCCCCTTGTGTGCCCCCAACAAGTCAGAGCCTGGCTCTTCTTTCTTTCCTTCTGGCACTATTGCCTAGGTGTCCTGGAGGGTGAACAGTCAGAGACCTAAGATCAGGTCCCAGCTGTGTGACCCCAGCCACGTCACTTCCCTCTCCAAGCCTCAATCAAGTTCTCTAGTATGGCCATGGAGGGTCCACCATGATGATGGAGGAGCGGGACAGGATCCATGCCTCATTGGCTTTGCCCTTCTCCTCCCTCTTCACCCTTAACCTTGCATTCACTGATCCCCTAGGAGGCCAGGCTGTCTCACACCTTGCCTTTGCTCAGGCTGGGTCTTTCTGCCCGGAATGCCCTTCTCTCCCTTCTCCACCACCCACCCCTCTTGTCCCAGCAGGCAACATTCAGACCTTGGCGAGTCTCACCTTCTCAGTGAAGCCTTCTCCCCCTTACAGCCGGAGCACTCTAGAGGAGCGGGGACTCAGCCCACATTTACTGAGCAGGGTTGGGGGGGGCTGGGGTCCTCCAGGCCACTCACGAGCAAACCCAGACCCCAGGCCGGCACAGGGAGAATCCCCGTGCAAGCAGAGTCATGGAGAAGCAGGACAGAATTATGTTGCCCACATCCACGTCTTTCCCTCAGAATGCCAATCCCTGCTCGGATTTCAAGGCTCAGCTGGGGGCAGGGGGAAAGGTCCACCTTCCCAGGGTGGGAGCTGAGCTCCTAGGCTCTTCTTTGTCAGGGAATGTAGCAGCGACACAGGATAGCCTCGGTTAGGATTCAGAAAAGACCCAGACTTAAATTCGGATGCTGCCTGGCCGTGAGGGTGGAGTAATTTACCCTCTCAGGGACTTGGTTCTCGTATCAGTAAATATACAGCCACTTCATGAGGGTCCTTGCAAATCGATCAAAAGAAGTTGGAACTGCTTCTAAAGAATCCTCAACTTAACAATAGGTTTAGAAATAGGAACTGAGAGAAAGGAGATTAATCATATCACAAACTGGGTTTTAACCAAGCCCTATAGCAATTCCACCCAGTGACACTGTTTCCATCTTTAAACTCCTGTGACCACTTTTGTGACCACATTCACACTCACATGATGTCACAGTAAAAACATTCATATGTAGCTGTTGTGGATCTGCCTCCTCAGCTAGATCGGGCTCATTTTTATGGTAATATTGGGGGAGGGTGGCAAGGTGTGTTCTGGACTGGCGGATGGGGTAGCTGCACATCTCGGAAGCCCCTCTAAGATTTTTTTTTAGGGCCACACCTGCAGCGTATGGAAGTTCCCAGGCTAGGGGTTGAATTGGAGCTACAGCCGCCTGCCTACGCCACAGCCACAGCATCTCGGGATCCGAGCCGCGTCTGCGAACTACACCACAGCTCACAGCAACACCGGATCCTTAACCCACTGAGCGGGGCCAGGGATCGAACCCTCGTTCTCATTGATATTAGTCGGGTTCGTTACCCCTGAGCCACAACAGGAACCCCATCAGAGCCCCCTATAAAATTTTACTGGAGGCTTTGGGTAGTGAGAAACGCAGACAAGGAGCCCCCCTTGAGGACAGGGCTATGTCGCATTCATCCAGGTCCCAAGACCCACAGAGAGAGCCTGGAACAGAGAGGGCACACAGGAGATGGGCACCCAATGAACAAAATCCAGTTTGCATCAAGATCTAGCCGCTGCCTGATTTTCTCAGGCATGGAGCCGCCAGTTTCTGGAATTGGGTCCTTCTCCTGCCCCAGGCTGAAATTAGGGAAAGGGACACACTCATGCAAGCCAGGCCTGGGAATGTCCTCAGCACCCTGGGCCACACCCAGTCTCAGATAATGCTCTCCCTCACACTGTGAGGATCTAAGCATCTGGGAGCCACTGGAGAAGGAACAGGTCCCACTGGGAAAGGAGGGGGGTGTGCTGTCTCTCATCCCACCAGCAGTCCCAGTCTTGTTGTGTGACCCCCATTTCCTGACTCCCACTCTCCCCTCTTAGAGACACCCCACCCCCTTCTGGGCTCTAGGTCCAACCTCAGCTGCCCCTTCAGCCTTCAACCCCACCAGGTGCTGCAGGGCGGAGGGGGGCACAGTGCCAAGGCTTCATTAGAGCTAATGAGGGCTAAGCTCGGCAGATGCCAGTACAAAATACGGGAAGGTACTAGAACCGCCCACAGACCCCCATCACAGCCTGGGACACTCAGCTCCCTCCTCCCCTTCTCTTGGGGAACAACTAGGGGCCACACCCTTGGGAGAGGAAAGAGAGATCTGGAAGAATCTTCCCAAGTAGAGAGAATGCCAGAGGAGATGGGGATGCGAAGCATGAAATGGAACAGAGCCCCAGGGTCCACTGCTCAGCCCAAAAAATCCAGAAGAAACCTGCTCCTGGCTTTCTCCCCTCTCATGGAGTCACAGCAGGTGAGAGCTGAAGAGACCCTGGGCACGTCTTCACTGCCTTCGGATTAGAACTCAGCAATCTGAACCCCCTTCTCACCTGGCATCCATCCTTCTTTTTCCTCCCATTTTTTTATCTTTTTTTTTTTTTTTTTTTTTTGCCTTTTAGGGCTGCACCTGTGTCACATGGAAGTTCCCAGCCTAGGGATCAAATCGGAGCTACAGCTGCCGGCCTTCACCACAGCCCCAGCAACGCCAGATCAGAGCCACGTCTGCAACCTACACCACAGCTCACGGCAACGCCGGATCCTTAACCCACCGAGTGAGGCCAGGGTTCGAACCCGAATCCTCATAGATACTAGCCGGGTTCTTAACCCGCGGAGTCACAATGGGAACTCGCATTTTTAAAGGTTTTATTGAAGTACAGTTGATTTCCAGTGTTGTGATAATTCGCACTTAACAACAACGTGACTCAGTCATACATATACACACATCCATTCTTTTTCAGATTCTTTTCCTATATAGATTATCACAGAACGTTGGGTAGAATTCCTTGTGCTGGACTCGTCCCTGCTGGCCAGTCACTCCACACACCTCATTGTGCTTACGTCAACCCCAAAGGCCCGGTCCGTCCCTCGCCCCCTCTACCTGTCCCCTTTGGTAGCCATAAGTTTGTTTTCGAAGTCGCGAGTCTGTTTCTGTTCTGCAATAAGTCATTTGTTCTTCCTTCCCCCCGCTTTTGCCTGTCCATGGCCTCTGCTTCTAGCCTCTCCGCCTGGGCCATTCTCTGGGCTTCAGTTTCCCTCAGAACAGCAGAGAGGGTCTGCTCGCATATCCGTCCAGCTAAAAGGACAGAGATGTTCCTTCTCCCAGGGGCCTCTCTCCCCGGTCCCTCGCTCTTTTGTGGGGAACAGTTGCCTCAGCACTGAGTGCGAGGAAGGCTCTGTGGTGGTGGGTAGGGGTCTGCACTGCAGCCTCCCCTCCAGGCCTTTCGGGGGCTCCCCGGAGAGACTGGTTTTCCTCCCCTCCCTCCTATGAGGGCTTGAAGTCTTGCATGTACACTGAGTTTCTCCAAGGAGCTCTCACACTCTGAGAAAATTAAATTTTTTTGTCTTTTTATTTTTCTAGGGCCGCACCCACAGCCTATGGAGGTTCCCAGGCTAGGGGTCTAATCGGAGCTGCAGCTCCCAGACTACGCCACAGCCACAGCAACACAGGATCCAAGCCGAGCCTGCGACCTATACCACAGCTCACAGCCACGCCAGATCCTTAACCCACTGAGTGAGGCCAGAATCGAACCCGAGTCCTCTTGGAGACTAGTCAGATTCATTACCACTGAGCCACAATGGGAACTCCTCTTTGAGGAAACTAAAAAGGAAGAAGCTGCAGATTTCGGAGCCCAGACAGAAATCAAGCGAGGCACTGCTGGAAACCAGGCCAGAGTGAACTCTGTCCTTCGCTATAGTCACCCCCGCTGGGGGGCCAAGCCCCCCTGGAGTGGTGGTCCTCCAACACAGCTCCCCCATGTCGTCCCGGCCTGGCCACATTCCTCCGGCCCACACAACTCCTGCCAGCTCACCTGGCCCGAAGGGGCCGGCCCTGGGTCTCTTTCCATCCTTGGCGTTTGGGGCTCAGTCATCCCCACGGCCCGCCCCAAGTTCTCTCCTCCCAAGGATTCAGGCTGAGCTTTGAAAGGGTCACTTCAAAGAGGACTCGCCTGCCGAGGGCCCAGCCAAACTCAGGGCTGGCAGCTCGGCCAGATTCCCGGTGGCTGGGGACAAAGGCCCCACTGTTCCCCCGACCCCCGGACGCCCCCAAATGCACAGGGCATAAGCAGTCTTTCTTCCCCCAGTTCCGTTCCTTACAGGCCCCGGCTCTTTGCCACAGGGAGTAGCCCCGGCCCCTCATCCAGGAGAGTCTGGGGGTGGAGGTGGGGGGTCAGGGAGCTACCAGTTCCCCACCCCCACCGTACGCCCCGCCCTTTGGGGCCGCCAGGATGTGGACGCAGCCTTGGGCCGACTTCAGAACCAGTGGCCCAGGCACCTCAGTGCCCCTCAGCCACCAAGCCCTTCCTGGGCCTGCAATGGCCTCCCCACTTCTCCTGCCCATGAGAACCATACTCATCCTTCCAGGCCTCCTCCAGGCAGCCTCTCAGGACTCCCTCTCCCCAGAGGAGCCTCACAGCCCAAACCGTAGCAGCCAGCCTCTCACTCCTCTCCCCGGTTCCCTACAGCAGGAACCAGGTCTCATCTGCTCCTCTAATTTCCTACCATACGGTGCTGATTCCAAAGCAGGGTCCTTAAGGTTTTCTGTGTCAACCCCTCAGCCAATGCCTGAATTCCCTCTAGTCCAGCCTTTGCTTGCTCACCTCCAGTGATGAGAGCCTCGTTACCTCCAGGGGCAGCTCATTTCCTCTTCAGATTACTCTAAATGTAAAAGATTCTCTCTTTAATTTGGGGGGTTTTTTTGGCCATGCCTGCAGCATGTGGAAGTTCCTGGGTCAGGGATGGAACCCATGTCACAGCAATGACCCAAGCCACTACAGAGACAAACCTGGATCCTTAACCCACCGTGCCACAAGAGAACTCCAAGGATTCTCTTTATAGAGCCCAAAATGTGTTGTTCTCACTTCCATCCATTGATCGCTGTCTGTTTAATGATAGTTGCTGCTAGTAGTTGAGATGATCAAATGTCAGCCACTTTACCTGTATTACCTCATTTAATCCTCTCAACAATTTTGAAGGATTATTTCAGGGATAATAAAACTGAGGCCAAAAACAACTAAGGAACTTGGCCAAGATCACACAGTGAATAAGGGATAAAGCTGAAACTTGAAGCTCCTCGGGCTGAAGGCAGAGCTCAGACACCCTGCGGTTCCTCCCCAAGTACCAGGGGCCGTGCCAGGCCCGGTCCTCTCATCTCCCAGGGGTTCCTGCCTATATTAGAAGGCAGACCACACCCCTCACACGGAGTCTTCTTTTTTCCTAGTTAGCTCCCACAAGCCTTTGTCAGCACGTGAAGTGTGGCTGGGGATAGTGACAGACTGATGTTCATTCAAACCAGCCAATGGGGAGCAGAGGGAGTAAGAGGGGAAGGGGTCACCTGCCTAGGGACACACAGGTTGGAGGAGGTTGGAGGAGGTGACCTTGGGCCTCAGATTTAGGGCTAGAGGCTCCTGGACACCCAACAGCCCTTGCTGGGAGAGATGGAGAATTGATAACTATAAGAGGCCCTGGGGAGTGGCGCAGCAGTTAACAAATCCGACTAGGAACCAAGAGGTTGCGGGTTTGATCCCTGGCCTCGCTCAGTGGGTTAAGGATCCAACATTGCTGTGAGCTGTGGTGTAGATCACAGACGCGGCTCAGATCTGGCGTTGCTGTGGCTAGGGTGTAGACAGGCAGCTGCAGCTCCGATTGGACCCCTAGTCTGGGAACCTCCATATGCTGCGGGTGTAGCCCTAAAAAACAAAACAAAACAAAAAAAAAGAAGGCCCTGTCCCAAGCCTGACACTCCATCCACCCTCTAACTTGAAAGGCACAGGACCTTCCACCAAGGGAAGGCACTGGGGTGAACATCTCAAGGCCAGAGAGATGCAAAAAGAACAGACATCTTCAGTTCAAACTGTAGTCTTTTCCCACCCGCTCAAGGTGCCACACTGCCCCCTTGGAACTGGGAGAGGGAGGGAGAGCAAGAGAGAAGCCAACAAGCTGCGGGCCCCTACTGGCCCTGTTAAGCCCTTGGAGGCTGATCCATACAGGGTGTAGGTGAGCTTTCCTGGCCTCTCTAGGTTCTGGGTGAGTTTTTGTTTGTTTCTTTGTCTTTAACACGGAGATAGCTAGAACCCATGCCCTAGCAGCAACCTGTACCATAGCAGTGACAACACTGGATCCTTAACCTGCTGAACCACCAGGGAACTCCTCCTCTCCCGTCTGACTCAGGCACTGCTGGCACAGATAACACAATGACGCACCTCTAGGCTTCCTTCCCAAGACTCCAACTACTTCCAAGGGGTTAGATTACAGGATTCTGTGGGTTGCTTTTTTTTTTTCATGCACTGTCAGTCAGTCAGTCGGTCAACAAACATTATGAGTACTGACTGCACACCAGGCTCTGTGGATACCAAGATGAACACAACACCTCTGAGGTTGCTTGGCATAAGCACAGTCAGTTCCTTAGCTCTGCCACTTACTAGCTGTGTGACCTTAGGAAGCCACATAATTCTTTATGCCAGTTCCTTCATCTGTCAAACGGTATGATGATAATGTGCCCCAGTGGCAAGCGCTATGGAAGTAGTTGCAATGATTACTTTTCTTGCCATCAAATGAGTCCAATCCTTCAGACTAGGCATCCCAAAGCCAGGGCGGAGCTGGGCGCAGGGCACCCTGGGAGGCCAGGGGAGGGGCTGCTCCCCGGCCTGCACTTCACTAACATTTATAGAAGGCCACTGAGTGCCAGGCACTGTGCTGGCTAGTGGGGACACAGAGCTGAACAGGACACATTGTCCACTCATCCCTGCTCTCCCCTCCCCTCCGCTTCCCCTCCCCTGGCCTTAGCCTCAGAACCCTGCACTGGAGAGGGGACACCCAGGACAGAACTGTGTCCTTGGAGCCCTGGGGTCAGACCACTGCTCCGGGCCTCCTGACCTTGGCCACTCTCTGGCCTCGGTTTCCCCGCTCTTGGACAAGCTGAGCCCTCCGGTCCCGACTCACTCTGGCAGGGGATGAATGCACCCCACCCCCACAGAGCTTTCAACTCGCCCCAGAGTCCAGTCCCAAGGCCACCCCCGCCTGCTGTCCCACTGAGGCAGTGAGAAGGAGATGCCCGCCTGGTGCTGGCTGGCACTGCCCGGCCGACGAGCTGGCACAATTTCACATGAAACAAGGGGGCCCGGATCTAAAGGCGGGTTGTTTGGGGGGTGCGAGGGGAAAGGCAGCGCCAGCTCCCACAGGCCCTATTCATGACTCTCTCTGGGGAGGGAGAGAGAGCAGGATCATTAAAACCAGGCTTTGTCCAAATCCCTGACCAAGCCAATATCTCACCTTTGAACCCCTGCAGCCAACAGAGACAACACTGGGTCCTGCCCCTTTGGAAGGAAAACGCCCATGAACCAAGCCATGGCCCAAGTGCCGTGGGCTGGCACTGGGTGGGATGGGCTGGCACTGGGTGGGATGGGGCGCTGCAGGAGTAAACCAGCTGATTCCCCACCCACCCACCACGGAGGGACACTGAGGCTTCACCACCCCGAGGCTTCTTGTCCCCATCCCTGTCCCAGTGGAAAGACAACCAGCCAAGCTCCCATCCAGCAGGAGGTTGACCTTGATCTTGGTCCGTGTCTAAGATGGACCCCTGGATTCAGGGTGGGAGTGACAGCAGACAAGACAGATCATGAGAAGCAGGGTAATGGGGTGAGACTACAGACTTGAGCCAGACTGCTGGGTTCCTACCCTGGCTCTGCCACCTTTTTTTTTTTTAAGGGCCACACCCGTGGCGTATGGAGCATCCCAGGCTAGGGGTCAAATCAGAGCTGCAGCCGCTGGCCTACACCACAGCCACAGCAACGCCAGATCCAAGCCGTGTCTGTGACCTACACCACAGCTCATGGCAACACCGGATCCTTTAACTCACTGAGGGAGGCCAGGGATTGAACCTGCATCCTTATGGATTCTAGTCGGGTTTGGTACCACTGTGCCACAATGGGAACTCCTCTGCCACTTGTTAGTGATGTGATTTTGGCCAAGCTGTTGGCTCTCTGTGCCTCAATGTCCTCAACTGAGGTAACTTAGGTAATTCCGTGCAGTTAAGGATCCAGCACTGCTATTGCTGTGGCTTAGAGCACTGCTATGGTGCAGGTTGGATCCCCGGCTTGGGGAACTTCCACATGCTGTGGGTGCAGTCAAATAAATAAAATATACCCTTGAAAAAAATAAAGATAAAAAAATTAATGAGGTAACTTAAGTAAATCCTGACCCAGAGTAATTGCTATGCCTTAGCTCTCTGCTAGACTATTTTTTTTTCTTCTTTCTTTTTCTTTTTTCTTTTTATGGCTGCACCCACAGCATATGGAAGTTCCTGAGCCAGGGGTCAAATTGGAGCCACAGCTGGGGCCTACACCACAGCCACAACAACACTGGATCCGAGTCATATCTGAGACCTATGCTACAACTTACGACAACTCGAGATCCTTAACCCACTGAGCAAGGCCAGGGATCAAACCCACATCCTCAGAGACATCATTGGGTTCTTATTTCACTGAGCCACAATAGGAACTCCAAAACAATTTTTTTTTTGTCTTTTTGTCTTTTTAGGGCCGGACCCTCGGCAAATGGAGGTTCCCAGGCTAGGGGTCTAATCGGAGCTACAGCTGCCAGCCTACACCACAACCACAGCAACGCCAGATCTGAACTGTGTCTATGACCTACACCACAGCTCACAGCAACGCCGGATCCTTAACCTACTGAGTGAGGCCAGGGATCGAACACAAAATCTCATAGTTCCTAGTCGGATTCGTTTCCTCTGTGCCACGATGGGAACTCCCCAAAACAATTTTTTTTAAGTTGGCACTCAAAGTCCATTCGAAGGATCTCCAGATTTCTACACTGGAATCCAACATCACAGCAGTCTACCTAAGCCACTATACTCGAGGAAACTTCTCTGCCTGATGTTCCAGGCTAGCCTGGAATGCTGCAGCTTATAAGCCTCTTCCTAAGGAAAGTCCTCCCAAATGGCTAATTGCAATCCCTCATTTTCCTCTGTAGACTCTCTTAACCTGATATATCATGAAATCCTTCTAAGTACCCCTGTGACAAAGGATTAAGCGATAAATGCCTCTGCCCACACCTGCATGGCCCTCTTCTGTAACCAGCCCCCTCCCTCCTCACCCACTCGGTGCCAAAAACGCTGCACCCCTGGGTCTCCTGCTCCCCTTGCCATGAGCTCAGGGTAGACCTGATATGGGGGTACAGAGGTTCCCATCCAAGCCACCCCAACACGAAACCTGTTTCCAGGGTCCAGTCCCTCTCTGCTTGAGCTGGGATCCTCAAAAGACTGTCCCCTTTCCCGTGGTGTTTCAAAGCCGCTTTCCTAGTAATGCTCCCTCCCTTCAAGCTTCATCTTGTGCCGTGACTCCCATCAGAAGACGCGGGTTCTAGACCTGGCACCGTCACTGTGTAGTCTCAGACACAACTACCCACCCAGGGATTCTGAGGCCCTCACATCCAGCATTGAAGGATTCATCACCCAACCACCTTGCGAGCAAGTGGAAGAAGAGGCCGGGGGACTTTGGGCTGTGTTTGGAGGCAAAACAACTGCTTATGTAATGGAGATTCAGATGGCATGCCAATGAGCACATCTCAGGGAAAGCGGCCACTTGTGGGAATGGGGCTGTTGTCCTGGCAGAGGGGGAGAACCCCAAGAAATCAAAGCCCCCCACCCACCCGCAGCAGGGCCACAGGGTGGGGCTGGGACTGGAGATCCCAGGGGCCTGGAGACGAAGTACGTGTTGGTGTGTGTGTGTTTGTGTGGTGGGGGGACCCAAGGGACTCAAGGATAATGACCTCCACTTCCATCCCCTGTCCATCCTGAAATTCAAGTTTGTAATTAGGAAACACTTTGGCTGAAAGGTGGAGGGGGAGCCAGTCACAGAGATGCAGACGGAGGGAGAACTGTGCCTACTTTCAGCTCCTGAGAAACACCCCAGTCTCAGAGTTTGCAAAGCACCAGATCCCACCTCCAGCTCTGAGGGGAGGGTTGGGGAGAGGTGCCCCTAAATCCTCCAGCCCTGTCAAAAGAGGAAAAGGCCTCAGTCCAGGCCTTGATACCAACCCGGACCCCCTGGGGGGAACTTCTTCCCTAAGCTCAAAAAACCACTGGGCTGACAGAGTTCAACCCTTCCACTTGGAAAGGGGGAAATCACTGTTGGGGTGCTCCAGCAGGCTGGGAGGTAGAGGGCTGGCCCCAGTGGGGCCCGGAGGCCCTTGCTGGCCCCTCCCCATCCTCAGCAGCTGGCAGATGAAAGAACCCAAGCAAAGCAGCCCAGCGCTGAGTAATACCCCTGGCACCCCGCGCCCAGACCCACCCACGGCCAGTCCGAGGGGGCAGAGGGGAGGGCAGCCAGGCCGGCAGGATCCCGGGGTCCCAGGCCTGGTTCTCTTCCCCAGGACCTAGGGGGCGGCGGACCCGCTCTGGGCAGCTCGTGGTGCGGTCGGCCGGCCGGGGTGGGGGGTGGGAGGAGGAGGGTGGCGCAGGGAAGGGGTGTCCGGCCACAGTGGCCAAGGACATCCCGCTCCGGGAACCCCCTCCCCCACCCCCTCTCCCTCCAGCTGTGCCGGGGCCTCGCCAACGGAAAACGAAAACTCGGGCAGAGGAAACGGCGGCAGGCGCCCCGCCTGAAAAACCCGGACAAAAGGCGCGGGCCTCCCGCCCCCGCCGCTGGGCCGCCCGGGGCCTGGCACCGCCGCTCCGGTCGGTGCCCCCTGCCCTGGCAGCCCCGATCGCGTCTCGGCCCCCGGCCTACCTTCCTCTTTCCTGCGCCCCCTGCCCAGGGCAGCGACGGCTCCGGCTCCCTCCCCGGCCACCAGCCGATGCTGCCTGCAGCCGTGCCCGCGGTGCCCGCGTCGAGCGCCCCAGGCTGTGCCCTCCGAACGTGGGCGCCGCGACCCCAGCCCTGCTGTCAGCTCCCCGGCAGCGCCTGGATCCGCCCCCTCCCCTGGCTCAGTGCCCTCACCTGAGCGGGCCGGGGCTCCGGGCGGGGCGGGATCCCGACCAGGCAGAAGGCGACTCCATTCATCGGGCAGCAGCGGCGGCTCTGCGGCCAGGGCACTGCTAGGGGCGCCGGCAGGGACCCGGGAGGGGCGGGGCCTCGCGCTGAGGGGTGGGCCGTCTCTTCGCCCCGCCCCTTGAGCGCCCGACGGGGCGCACCCTCTGCCTCTCGCTAGGGTAGCCGACTGGTACAAAGGGCTGAGGCTGGGGTTCACGCTGGCAGGAGAGCTAGAAGGCGCAACACAGACAATGGAAGAGAGGCGGTCTCCGGGTGACAGTTTGGGCCGGCCTCCCGGGGACCGGCCCAGGTGGACGGTTATCCTAGCGGCCAGGGAAAGAGGACAAGGGCGCAGAACCCAGAACTAGCACTGAGAAAGGAAGGGAAAGGGAGGCGGCGAGAAAGACAGCCAGACAGAAACGAATAGAAACAGAGACAGTGAGACACAGAAAGCATGAGAGAGGCAGACAAGACAGAACCAGAGTAGAGGATGGCCGAGAAAATCAGAGACAAAGATGAAGAGATGGGATGCTGGAAGAACGGGAAAGAGAAAAGACTTAGGGAGCCTTCCATCCAGAGACTCCCAGAAGTTGAGACAAGGACAGTGATGGTTATTCCCACCGGGGAGGAAATGGGGGTGGGGGAGAAGGGAACCTCCAGGGGCTCCATGCCCCTCAACCTAGGACACCCCTCTCAGCAGAGTCACAGACCAGGATCCCACGCAGGCAGGGAAATGGAGGCTGTTACCGAGAAGCAGGTGATCCAGCCCTTCTGACCCCCAGCGTGGCTCAGGCCTCTGGACAGTCCACGGACCCCCTCTGCAATGGATGACAGTAAGAGCAGAGACTCTCCAGCTTCCCTTCCCAGCTTCACTCTGAGCTGGACCCAAAGACCCACCGGGGTCCTGAGTCACATTCTCATTTCCCTGCCCACAAGCAAGAGCCCTGCAGCCCATCCCCTGATGATCCAGGAAGGGACTGTCCCTCCGTCTTTAGTTTCTGCTGCAAAGTTCTTTCTGCTAACTAATATCCTTACCAATTCCTATTTCCTACAGGGGGAAAGCCTAGGCTTACCTCTTTCCATGCCCTCTTGTAGTTTTCAAGGTCCCCTGTATTCCTTCACCCGGATTATGAAGAAGGGAAGGCAGAGGCCACAGATCAATAGGAATAGGATCAGGGGAAGGCAGGCAATGAAAGTGGGGAGGCTGACTCTGCCTACTGGAATGGCCCGCCTCCTCTGGGGCAATGAGCCTCATAAAACCTATTTGCTTTACCACCACCCCGAGTGCCGACAGCAGATCAGCCCCAAGCCCTGGACCCCTTCACCCCATGACAATCAGGGACTCAGGCCCTTTAGGGGGGTACTGTGGCCCAGATATCAACTAGGCTACCCCTATTCCTGTAAGCCTGAAGAAGGAGATGTTGACTTGTTTTTTTTTATTTTTTTATTTTTGTCTTTTCTAGGGCCGCACTGGCGGCATATGGAGGTTCCCAGGCTAGGGGTCTAACAGGAGCTGTAGCCGCCAGCCTACACCACAGCCACAGCAACGCGGGATCCAAGCCACGTCTGCAATCTACACCACAGCTCATGGCAACGCCGGATCCTTAACCCACTGAGCGAGGCCAGGGATTGAACCCGCAACCTCATGGTTCCACAATGGGAACTCCTGTTGACTTGTTTTTAAATCTTATGTTTATTTTATTTTATTTTATTTATTTTTACGGCTGCACCTAAGGCATATGGACGTTCGCAGGCATATGGAAGTTCCCAGGCTATGGGTAGATCAGAGCTGCAGCTGTCAGCCTACGCCACAGACTGAATCCACATCCTCAGGGACACTAGGCGCATTCCTAACCTACTGAGCCACAGAGGGAACTCCCTATCAAATTTATTTTAAATTCCCTGGGGGGGGTCAATGGAAAGGGATGCTTTTGTAATGACGGAGGGGCAGTTAATGACTCCTCTTCCTTCCCCGCCTCTCCTCATCAAGGTCATGTGCACCTGGAATTATGTCCTACTTCTGAGAAGTCCTTCCTGCCATCTAATTGTAATCCGTCATAGCATCTGTAGTTTCATGCTTAAGCTTCAACTGGGTCGCTCTGTCTGATTCTTTCCGTCCCGTAGCTCCAACCGTCCAAGGCTTGCTGCCACCCTGGCTTTGGGGTCCTTTCCTTTCAGGACAAATGGGTTGTCTGTGTAGGGGAGGGGGAGCGGTGGCATGGGAGATCCAGACTGGACCGAGGCTGGGGAGGAGGGGAGGAGGGTGGTGGCCTCTGGGGTGCCCCTGGCTCACTTTTTCCAGTGCCTGGCCCTCAGACACTGCAGGAGGCAGTGAGAGGAAATGAGCTCACACTGGCCGGCAGGCAATTCCTCCCTCCACAATGCGCGCGCTCACCTCCCCGCCCCCTCCCGCTTCCCAGAAAGTGCGCTCTTCCCCCACCCCGCGGCCCTTCCCGCCTCTTCCTGCACCTTGACCTGCACCTCCATCCTGTCCCGGCCCTCCCCACTCCATCTTCTCCAGCACCTCTTTCATCCTTTCTTTCTGTCCTGGCTCCCCATCCCCTCTGACAGCTGGGTCTCATGCCCTGCATCCCACCATCCACCCCCAAATTCACTCTATTCCTGCCACCCTCTTTCCCTAGAGTTTAGGGGCAATAAAGCCTAACATGGGATGGAGTGGGTCCCCCACTGAAGACTCTCTTTTTTGTTTTGGTCTTTTTATCTTTTTAGGGCTACACCCGTGGCATATGGAGGTTCCCAGGCTAGGGGTCTAACAGGAGCTGTAGCTGCCGGCCTTCGCCACAGCAACGCGGGATCCGAGCCGTGTCTGCAACCTACACCACAGCTCACGGAAACACCGGATCCTTAACCCACTGAGCAAGGCCAGGGATCGAACCCGCAACCTCGTGGTTCCTAGTCGGATTTGTTAACCACTGAGCCACAATGGGAACTCCAATCAGGAGGAATTCTGTCAATGTGATAACAGTAAATTACTAATTCTAAAAACCAGAATAAATAAATAAATAAATAATAAACAAACTTTTCTCCCAGCCCAATCACCTTCCTTCATTCACAAATGTTGATTGTGGTGGGAGAGTGGAGGTCCCCCCTGGGGATATGAAGACCCTTAACCCACTGAGCAAGGCCAGGGATCACACCCACATCCTCATGGGTGCTAGTCTGGTTCGCTAAACGCTGAGCCACGACAGGAACTCCTGAAGACCCTCTTAATACCCCCTTGCCTTCAGGGGTCCTGGTCTTACCAATCCTGATTCTAGCATGAGATTCCAGAAAAGGAGCCACAGAAGACTGGAGAAGCAGAGGAAAGCTTCCAGGAGCCAGGAGTTTTCAAGGGCTTCCTGAACAGGGTAAAGTGGGGTGAGCAATGGGGGCAAAAAACACTCCCAGGAGACTGTCATGGACGGAGGTGGGGGGGCTGGAGAGAGCCCACTCAAGCAGTGTGGCTGGAGCCCAGCAGAAGGTGCGTGGGTGGGAAGCGAGGAGGGATGAGGAAGGAAATGTGGGTGGGAAAGTCACCGTGGAGTGACTGGGCCTGCGGCGCAGAGAGTCTGACCTGGCTCGGGGCAGAGATTTAAGCAGAGATGTGCCAGGGCCACTGTGGCACGATACAGAAAAGAAAGGGGTTGGGGGAGGGCAGCAAGGAATGGGGGAGGGGGCGCACATGGGCGGGTGGTACCAATTATTAGAGGCTCCCAGATCTCACGGACCAACCAGGTGTTGGAGGAAGGAGATGGAAGATTTTAGAACAACTCCAAGGTTTATGGCTCAAAATATTAGGTAGACTGGTTGTCTGGAGTATTCGCATGACGTGCCAGGCACTGGGTTAAGGAATTCTTTGTGTATACTATTCCACTTCAGCCTTACAAAGGAGCTATGAAATAGATATTACAATATCCTCATTTTAGTTATTTTTCTTTTTCAGCCGCACCCATAGCATATGGAAGTTCCTGGGCCAGGGGCTGAATCTGAGTGGAACCTGAGCCACAGCTGCAGCAGGATTCTTTTTTTTTTTTTAATTTTTGATTTTTTTCTTTTGCTTTTTAAGACCGTACCCACGGTATATGGAGGTTCCCAGGCTAGGGGTCCAATCTGAGCTGTAACTGCCAGCCTACACCACAGCCACAGCAACGCCAGATCCAAGCCTCATTCTACAAGGCCAAATCCAAGCCTCACCTACAAGGCCAGATCCAAGCCTCATCTACAGTCATCCGGCAATGCCGGATCCTTAACCCACCAAGCAAGTCCAGGGATCAAACCTGCATCCTCTTGGATCCTAGTTGGGTTCATTACTGCTGAGCCACCATGGCAACTCCAACAATGCTGAATTCTTAACCCACTGCGCTGGGCTGGGGATTGAACTGGTGCCTCCACAGGGACAAGCTGGATCATTAACCTACTATGCCACAGTGGGAACTCCTAATCCTTATTTTCAATTAGAGTTCTTTTTTTTTATCCTAATCCTCACTTTATGGATAAGGAAAATGAGGCCCAGAGAGATTGACTATGTTACCCAAGGCCATGCAGGATATGAGCCCAGGCATTTAGGCTCCAGAGTCTACACACCTAACCAGCAGGTTGTATGACCAATGGAGTTGTGATTGGCAGATTAAACTCTGGGTCCATCTTGCTGAAGAGAGCCCTGAGCTAGGACTTCCCTTTGTGGCTCAGAGCGTTAAGAACCTGACTAGTATCCACGAGGACGAGGGTTCGATTCCTGGCCTCGCTCAATGGGTTAAGGATCTAGTGTTGCTGTGAGCTGTGGTGCAGGTCGCAGTCGCGGCTCAAATCCCGTGCTGCTGTGCCTGTGGTGTAGGCCAGCAGCTGCAGCTCTGATTTGACCCCTAGCCTGGGAACTTCCATGTGGAAGTTCCTCAAATGCGGCTCTAAAAAGACCAAAAAAAAAAAAAAAAAGCCTTGAACTAGAGACATAGCTTTGGAAGTCATTGGTGGATCCGGAGTGTGGCTCAGATTCTCCAAGGACAGCACAGAGAGGAGACCAGATGTGAGAAGGACCCAAGGAGCACCCATATTTCGGGGCAGAAGAGGGAAGGACAAGGCAGTAAGGAGAATTGAGAGGACAGAGCGGAGGAAGTGGCACCGTCAGGCAGGGGATGGCCGAGGGCTGGGGCGAGGCCGGACTGTGCAGTGAGAGAAAGCACCAGGGGTGGTGAAACGGAATTGGGCCCTGAGAGAATTAGCAGGAAGAGATGGCCAGGCAGCGCGGGTGGGTCGGAGTCCACCTGGGTAGGGACATTTGAGCAGGCTTTCGGGTTGGGGAGCAGGAGCCGGGGGGATGAAGAAAGCGGTAGAGGAAAAAGAACCCAGAGTCGGTGCCTGAGGTAGAACCTGCCTTCCCCAGAGTCAGGTAAGGCTGGGAGGGGAGCGTGGGGAGGTCAGGGAGTCTTCACACCAGAGCAGCTGAGTCAAGATGGAGCCTGAGGAGTTCCCTTCGTGGCTCAGTGGTTAACGAATCCGACTAAGAACCGTGAGGTTGCGGGTTCGATCCATGGCCTTGCTCTGTGGGTTAAGGATCCGGCGTTGCCGTGAGCTGTGGTGTAGGTTGCAGACGCAGCTCGGATCCCGCGTTGCTGTGGCTGTGGTGAAGGCCGGCAGCTACAGCTCCTGTTAGACCCCTAGCCTGGGAACCTCCATATGCCGCGAGTGCGGCTCTAGATAAAGGCAAAAAGACAAAAAAAAGAAAAGATGGAGCGTGGCCCAGCAGCTGGCCAGCAGCTGACAAGGGCTTGTACGGTGTCATCAAAGAACCCTGAACCAAAAGTCCAAAGATCTGGGTTCAAGTTCCCATCCTGCCCACTTGGTGGCTGAATGTCTTTGAGGAAAAGTACATTCTCTGAACCTCAGTCTCACTCTCTGTTAGATGAAAACAATAGGCCTTCTCCCCTCCCCCGATCTCCAGCTGCATTTGATAATGGATTCAAAGCAATAGATGGAAGGCGGGTTATAGACCATTTGGCCTTAATCTGGCCAGTTTCTGGCCCTTCTGCAGAAGGGGAAAGAGCACCCCCTGGTGGAGAAGAGCAGTAGGGCACCCCTTGGAGGGAAGGGCTGAGGAGAGACCTGATCTGTCTCATGACTCTGGCTTTCAACTCCGGCTTGCCCCCTCAAAGCAACCCACATCCACAAATTTTCATCTCCTAGGCAGGTGGTAGCCAAGTTCAGTCAAGTTAAAAGACATTTATTGAGTGCTAACTACATGCAAGCTGCGGTGTGGGGTAGTGGAGAATGAACCAGATCATGTGTTTGTCAGCGAAGAGCTCATGCAGGGACAGCGACAAGCACAGCAAAGGATGGCTGGGATGGTGCTGTGGTGGGGCTAAAGCAGAGCACTGAGCAAAGCAGGATAAGGAGGGGAGGAGGGGGGCCTTGCGAGGCAGTGTTTGGCTTAGACCTTGAAGGCCTTCCACAGGCAGGACCTGAAGGCGGAGAGCTGGGCAGGGCTTGGGGCCCAGCTCTAACAGAGCCCCAGGCATTCCATAGAGGGGACCTCGCACCTTGTCAGCTTCTTCTTCCCTTTTTTTTGCTTTTATTAGGGCCGCACCTGTGGCATATGGAAGTTCCCAGGCCAGGGGTCGAACTGGAGCTACAGCTGCCGGCCTTCGCCACAGCCCCAGCAACGCCGTGGAGCCAAGCCATGTCTGCAACCTACACGACAGCTCACGGCAACGCCGGATCCTTAACCCACTGAGCAAGGCCAGGGATCGAACCTGCATCCTTGTGGATCCTAGTCAGGTTCCTTAACCTCCGAGCCATGAAGGGAGCTCCCCTTGCCAACTTCTTGAATGATGTAGGGTGGGGCAACTGTCCACTCAAGACGGTGCTGGTCCCCACCCTCATCCTGCTGCCAGGTCCCCGAGGAATCCCACCTGAACACCCCTTGACAGGGGAGGCTACAGCCCCCTGGCCAGGCTAGAGCCAGGGGCACTGGTAACCCGCCAAACAGCTGGGGCCCCAGTCTGGCACCCCCTGGACAGCCAATGTGGGGGCGGACGGAGAGGCTGCAGCTTCTCTGCGCTGGCAGCAGAGCAAGGCAGCCACACCCCACGAAACCCCACGGTCAGGACACAGGGCAGATGAGCGATGCCCTGGCCCTGCTGCTCTCAGCAGCCCTTCAGGGCAATCACGCTGGGAAGGCTGCGTCGCAGGTTGGGAAGAGGAAGAGGACGACGCGGGCTGGGGTGCCGGCCCGGCAGGCTCCCCGCCGCGTGACACCGGGCAATTGCAGACCCAGCGGCCGGGACTGTGTAAGTGTGAGCCTGTGTGTGCAAGGTTAACAGATGACTCAACAATGACCGTGACCTCACCTAGCAGGGGGCTTGAAAACACCCAGACGGAGAAGAGAGGAATTAAAACGTGCTGAGCACCTAACAGGTGCCATGCTCTTGACAAACATTATTTCGTTTACTCCCCGTGACCACACCGTAAGCCTCACTGTATAAATGAGGTTAAGTAACTTGCTGAAGTCCGGCGTGAAAGCACTTATTCTGTCTACGATCCCTCTGGGCGGAGCTCGGCCAGGTAGTCCTTCCAGCTCCGGGATGCTAAATTCCACGGTTCTACATGAGGGCTTTTAAATTCTGCCAGCAACTGGCCTACAGCCCTGCTTCTGCCACAAGCACCCAGACACTTCCCAGCTGCACCTGCCCTGCCCGCACACCCCCACGCCCAGAGGACACACATACACACACGCAAACACCCGCACACGCATGCCCAGAGGAGGGGCTGCTCCACTCTCCTCCCAGTTTTCCTGCTCTTTGGGGAGGGTGGCGGTGGGTAGAGGAATGAAAAGGACCAGAGGAGACTGGAGGGGAACCTAGAAGCAGGGAAGAGAAGGAGGGAGGAGAGGAACAGAGGGGAGGGGCAGAAGGAGGCGGAGGGTGGCTCCCACCTCCCCCTGGAAGTTCTGGAAATCCCCAGCAGCTGTTCCCCTCTCCTCTGTCTGGCCTTGAGCCAACCCCGGGAGGGAGGGACACGGAGGGAGGGGAATTAAATGGAGAGAAAAGAGGGGCAGGGCACTGACCACGGGGGAGCAAGCCCCTCAGCCCTGGCACCCACCCCACCCGGCAATTCCAGCCCCTGCGAGAGATTCCAGGCATGCTCCCCTTTAAGGAGACCCTACATGCCAAAATCCATGCATACCAAACAGACACATCAGGGCGGTCCTTGCACTATAAAAGGATTCTTTGCTTCAGCAGAGGGCTCAGCACATGGGAAACTTAAAATAGGAGCTTCCCCTGGTGTGGTGAAAGCAGCTCTGGTTTCAGAAGCAGCACCCCATACACACGGTGCTTCCGGCACATCCAGAAAGCTGGTGACACCTGACACAACCACACAATCGTGGGGGCTGGCGGAGCTGCGGCTGCCTTCAGTAAGGCACTGACATCAGCGCAGGCACCTCCAAGGTTGCGCTGATCCTCAGAGAGCTCTGGCAGGGTGGCAGGGGTGGGAGTGTCTCGCGCGCCCCAGGGGACAGACTGGCTGCTGGGCTTCTCAGCAGAGGTAGCATAGGACACAGGGAAAGAACCTGGAAAGGCACCGCTCAGCACAGCTGGCAGGGATTTCACAGCAGCCCAGAGGGGACAGATGTGCAAGGGCTCCCAGCGTGCTCTGATGGGGCCAGGGCAGGAGGCCAATGTCCCGACTTTCCTCCACACTCTGTCCTCCTTTCCACGATGATACCGGGGCACAGGGGAGCCAGGCTCTGCCCCCGGGAAAAGGGGAGACCCCAGAGCCCCAGAAGAAGTACAAGAGGCTGATGGAGGAGAAACCCAGGCCGAGCTGCAGGCCCAGTGAGATGCGTTTAGGGTCTTCTAGGCAGAAAGTAGTAGTGTCCCCAGCTCTGCCCCTCCTTTTTTTCTTCTTAATGGAGATGAAATTCACATAACATAAATTTGACTATTTTAAGGTGAGCGATTCAGTGGCATTTAGTCCTGTCCCCCCAACCCCCAGTCTCCACTTTTTTTGTGTGCTCAGAGTGAAGTTGAGGGTAGAATCAGTAATGATAATAACGGCAGAGAATGACAAATGGAGTCCCTTTTCCTGCCAGACTTGATGCTCCAGGGAGCTGCCACTGGCCATTTAAATTAACAGCCAAGATGCCCAGCAGGGCCTGGAACTTAGACCAGCCCACAGCCCACAGCCCTCCCCACACAGCAGGCCCAGTCTGGGAAGATGCACAGAACACTTCACGCCTCCTCAGAGCCCCTCTCCAACCCCTAGAACTTAGGATCACCCCAGCCCCTGACCCCTCACCCTCCATCCGTCCCCAAGGCCCTCCTCACCGCAGTCACAGGCAACCTAAGAAACCCTCTGCCACAGAGGGCAGGGTCTTAGATCCCAGGGCCCCAGGCCACTGATTTAGGCAGAAGCCGGGAATGTGGACAAGCTCAGCACTTAAAGGCATACCCTCTCACTCCGCACCCAACCCAAGACCTCTCACCAAGTCTGGATTAGGAAGGGAGCAAGGCAGGGCGCTCTCTGCAGCCCACATCAGGACACTGGCCCTCTTAGAGCAGTGGCCGCAAGTCAGGAAAGAGCCCCCTCACTCAAGGGGACAGATCCCCCTTGACCAGGATTTGCTAAGCCCAGTGGAGGGAGTGAGGAGCTCTGACATGAGGGGGCCGTCACCCTGACACACACACACACACACACACACACACA
>PVHT020001179.1:10913939-10947009 GCA_004024745.2 Catagonus wagneri | reverse complement strand
CTCTCTCTCTCTCTCTCTCTCCCTCTCTCCCTCTCTCAATCACACACACATAATGCACCCACACTCCTCATCCCAGGGGGCGCCTCCCCGCCAGCACCCCCTGTTCCGCCTATCCTGGGCGCACTGTTAGTCCAGAGAATATCCACTCCTGGGGCAGCCCCCCTCCTCATTTCTGAGGTGATCAGAGTCAGAAGGGGCCCCACCCCTTTTTTTTATGGGGAGCATAAAAGGAGTTCTCCCAAGGTCATGCAGCTTGGTGACAGAGCTCACCCCATGACTCAGACCGCTGTGATCACCTGAGAGCCCGCCAGAGACACCCACAGAGCCTGGACCACAGGGAGACCCCCACCCTTGATCAGGAGTCTGAGCCCTGTGACCCGAGGAGGACAGGAGCTGGGGGGCGAGGGGCTTCTCCCTGTCCCCAGGCTCCAGCCTCTCTTCAAATGTCTCCCAGAGGCCCTTGGGTGGGCGTGGAGAGCAGGAATGGAGATTCCTGTCGCCCACCGTGTGCCATGCCCCAGGCATGTGCCAAGTAGGAGGAGGAACTGAACTGTTTGTCCAGTGACAGAGAAGGGTCATCTGAAGCTCCAGTACCAGCTGGGAACCTGACCTGTGGGCAGTGGAGCCACCAACTCTGGTGAAAATCAGGAAGGGGGCAAAAACACTGCCTCCCCCACCGATACTCTCTCCCCCATCAGGGCTGGCTCGTGACCACCCACAGCTCCCCCTGCCTCACTCCACCACCGCACCCCACCCCCATCCCCATCCTGCCCCTTTCAGGGCAGGGCCAAGCCAAGGGGGCTACCACATGAGCAGGCACGTGACAGGCAGGCATGCTGCCCAGGGCGGGAGTGTGGAGACCTGGAGTGGACAAGGCTGGGCATTAACCTGCCCTGAGGCGGGCAGTGGGGTGGGGGCATCGGTGCACAGGGGCTGGCTGCCCAACCCCCTTGGGCCTGTGCCCAGGCAGCATGAAGGAGACTGCACCCTCCTCTCGGTGCCCCCCTGGCCTCTTTGTTAGGCACCAGGGGTGAGGGGGCAGGGGGCTGGAAGCTCAGATGGGGAGAGTTAAGATCCTCGGCAGGTCCAGACAAAGGGGGCTTTATAGGCTGGGGGGGGGGGTGCGTGCTAAGGGGAGGAAGGCAGGAATGCAGGCGGGGAAGGCCCTGAGCTCCCAGGCAGCCAAGTTTGGGGCTGAGGTTGGATTCCCCCAGCCCTCCCATCCTTTGGCCCTGCAGAGTATGTGCTGCTCTGCTGCTGGGACTGCAGCCAGGAGTCCTGGCCACCCCGGCCCTCAGGGATCTGTTGGGCGCTACCCACGCACTCCCAGTCTCCCCCCACCCCACCCCACCCCAGCTGGCTGCGGCCTCTCTTGACTTCCCTGCCATGCCCTCTCAGCGGCCTCGTGGCCCCTGTCTGCTACCCAGCTGGGTGCCCTGCTGGCTGCCCAGCGAGGGGAGGGACAGCCTTGGGTGGGGTCACAAGTCTATGGGGGTCAATGAGGCCCTTTGTCCCTTCAGACAGGATCTGTCCTGGGCTAAAAAAACGGGAGACAGAGAAGAATGCTAGCCAGCAAGCACGGTCCCCCAGACCCTGACCCGGTCTCTCCCAAGCCGTGGTGGAGCTGGGCCCGGGGCTATGGAAGGAAGGCTCCATTCTTCCCAGATGCTGGTGTTCTTTCAGGACTGAAGCAGCTGCTGGAAGTGAAAACAAGGAGGAGGAGGTGGCCCAGTGGCAGTGACCACCCATAATGGCCTCTGAATCACCTGCTGCTGCCCAAGGCTAAGGTCTAGGCTGGGGCTTTGCAAGGCTGAGAACTCTGTGTCTCCAAAGATGCTGATTTGGCCCTGAGGAGTAGACTCCTACTAGCCAAAGTCATGGTGGCTAGATTGCTAGACCTGAAAACTATTTTACCAATGCACCCTGAGCACTACAGGAAGCTTCATAAGCAGAGAATCCCAGTGAACAGAAGGGGTGGTACTGCCCACCATCTCTGCCCCAGCCTGCGGGGTCCACATGTACAACCACCCCAGTCCTCCCTCTTCCCTGACAGCCTGGATCTCTGACAAGCTCCTACTCTGATTCCTCTTTCTCTACTGGACCTGGGTCAGAAACTTCAACCAAAGCATTACCTCCAAGGGGCAGTAGTGGGGCAGGCGCAGGGCCCAGCTCAGGTCATTGGATGCATGTCTTCTTTTATCTCCTTCACAAGATTAAAAGAGGACAGTCTTGGAGTTCCCTGGTGGCTTAGTGGTTAAAGGACCTAGAGCTGTCACACTACTATGGCTTGGGTCACTGTGGCTCGGGTTCAATCCCAGGCCTCGGAACTTCCACATGCCTCCACTGCTGGAAAAAAGAAAAAGGAGGACAGTCTTATCTCTTGATGTGTCTTGGGCAAAAATCTCTTTTCAGAGGGTAAAAAAGTCTGAGTCAAGTCAGAGTCAGACTTTCCATCTCACTGAAAAGCTTTCAGTTACACTGGAGGAGGTCAGACTAAGCTCCAAACCCCACATCTGCCGAAATTTAGCAGCTCTGTGGTGTTGGGCAGCTATTCTCACCTCTCTGAGCTCCAGCTTCCTCATCAGGCAAACCAGGAGTGATAATAGGGCCACCTCCAGGGGTTAATGAAAGATTAAATGAGATGTGAGTGTAAAGTGCTTAGTCCACTAATGGGCACGTGCATAAATCATCAGTAAAAGTTAAGTACCTTCTATAAAGAGCTGGATGATTTCATCTTACGCTGATTACAGTCACTTTAGTTCAGCAGGTGACCGTTTCTGGCCTTGCTGGTGACAATCAGGTGCTGCTTTTGAGGGCGGCATCTACCTGCAGCTGGGTGCAGAACAGAAATTAAAGGCGGTTTCCAGCCTGGTGCCGATCCCTGCCCCCCCAGCCTCCCTCTCTTTGCCTCTGTCGCCGCCGGGGCTCCCTGGGGAGCAGGAGAAGGTGGGCAGAGAGCTGAAAGCCACCGGGTAAGGCCGACAACTCCCCGGGTGCCGAAGAGAAGGAGGAGGAGGGTTACTCAGGAGGGAGTAGACAGAGATGAGAGGCAAGGGGGGCGGTGGGCAGCAGGCCCCACTCCTCCACCTGCTGCTCTGCGAACAAAGCCAAGAATGATGCAATCCAGGCCTGGTGCAGCTGAGGCTGCAAGGCCCTGAGAGGGAGAGATGGGCGCCGGGGGTGGGGAGGGCAGGGGCAGCAGGGCAGAAGAAAGGGGCCTGTGGGCGCCGGACCCTGGATTCCCAGCCCAACAGAGGACTCCTTCCTGTGGCTCCTGGCCGCTTCCTGAAGCCCCTCACCCAGGGTCAGCCCCCTCCCCAAAGAGTCACAACTGCCTTGGAGGCAGGAGACAGACATGATGCAACTAGGACGTCACTGCAAGCAGCCTCTGCAGAGGAGGGCCCGCCTCACGGGGTGGGGTGGGGGCAGGGGATGATGAGAGACCCAGACACCAAGTTGACTCGGAGGCCCCCCTGGGCCCTTCACCAGCCGGCCTAGGGCTGCGGCTCTCTGTGTCTGCTCCCTCGCATCCTGGAGACAAAAGGCAAAAATCCTCCAGAGAAGGTTGGGATGGGAGGGCTCAAGAGAACCTCGCCCTGGCAGGGCCTGCCCAAAGCAGTACATATTTATAGAATTAAATGAAAACCCTAGGCAGACACTGAGACAAGTCTGGGCTCCCAGTGCCAGGAGGCCCTGGCATCCCCCCGGGGCGAGGGCCAGCGGAGGTGGGGGTGGGGTGTGAGGGTGCCCCCGCCTCAGCTACCCCCACTCTGCCTGGGAGCCAAGAGAACAAAGGCTTCCTCCTCCTCGACCTGGAGAAAGCGGGCTTGTCTTACAGGCCAGGGCCATGCAGAGGATGTGGCACCGGCCAGGGTCCCCAAGGCAACAGGGCATCGAGTGCGGGCAGCGGAAGAAGGCTTGGGGATACTGCGCGCTCCGGAGTATTTTAGCCCCCACCACCGCCCAGACCTGAAGGGACAGCCGGGTGGCCTAGCCCAGAGGAGCCACTAGGTGGCAGGACAAGCCCAACAACTCACCCAGCTCCACCTGCTCCCTCCACCCGCCCGAGCCCGACCCTCCGGCACCATCCCCACCCTCTCCCGGCAGCCCATCCCTCGCTGCGTCTCCCCCAACCCCACCCCACCCCACCCCCGACTCCCGCCTCCATGGAGCCCCTGAAGCTTTTTGGTTCTTCCTTCTGCCTTTGGGAAGGCAAAAGGCTCTCAGTCGTCCTCAAAATGCCACTAATAAGGATGATAATAGTGCCCGTGGCTGTTGGTTGTGTTGAGGAGCTCCCGGGCATTTTACACGCATTATCTCATCTACTCACACAGGAGGTAAGTAATAAAAAAAAAAAAAAAAAACCTCTCCGTCGTCTCAAGAGGACGCAGAGAAAGCATAAATAGATTGCGCTCAAACCTAGGGTCCTCCCTTGGGTTATTGTGTGTATGCAGGCGCGGGGAGGAGTGGAAGCACCCAGCAGATGCATTTGAGTTTGGTCTACCATCCTTACCACCCACTCTCCCCTGCCCCACCCTTTGAGATTCTAGGAAGGTGTTTTGCTCTTGGGATAAGTATGAGATTTGAAAAAAGATTCAGTGAGTTCCCGTGGTGGCTCAGTGGTTAACAAATCCGACTAGGAACCATGAGGTTGCTCAGTGGGTTAAGGATCCGGCGTTGCCGTGAGCTGTGGTGAAGGTCGCAGACGCAGCTCGGATCCTGCGTTGCTGTGGCTGTGGCGTAGGCCGGCGGCTACAGCTCCTGTTAGACCCCTAGCCTGGGAACCTCCACATGCCATGCCGTAGATAAGGCAAAAAGACAAAAAAAAAAAAAAAAAAAAAAAGGAAAAGAAAGAAAAATGATTCAGGCTCCCCAAAGCCCAGCTCTGGCTGAGAACCCCTGCTGCCTTTCCTCCAGGCTCTGCAAGGGATTATGGGTACTCCCTTAGCCAGCCTTGCTTCTCTTGTGAATGCCCACTCCAGTCCCGTGTCCCCCCCATTCAGGCCCAAAGGTGATTCCAGCCCAGAGGACCTTCCTCCATGGCCTGGCTTTCTTGGATCTACAGCAAATATTCATGGGGCCATCTCTTGGTGTGCGGGCCCACCACTCGCTGGTGGGGGTGGAGGACAAGCTGAAGGTGAAGACACAGAATACACGTTCCACATGCAACAAGAGTTTCACCGGGGGAGTTCCTGCTGTGGTGCAAGGGAATCTGCGATGTCTCCAGAGCACTGCGATGTGGGTTCGATCCCAGCCCGGCACAGTGGGTTAAGGATCCAGTGTTGCCACAGCTGCTGAGGCTTGGATCTGATCCCTGGCCTGGGAACTCCATATGCTGCAGAGCAGCCAAAAGAAAAAACGAAACAAAACAGTTTCACAGGTCTAAAGCTGTGCCCCAGTCACTTCTACAAAGGGTGTTCCAATTCAGAGAAATAGCTCCATATCCGGAAGAAAGGGGTATCCATCTCTATTGCTGGTTTCTTTCTTTATTATTTTTATTTATTTAATTTATTTTTTGTCATTTTAGGGCCGCACCCATGGCTTATGGAGGTTCCCAGGCTAGGGATATAATCTGAGCTGTAGCCGCTGGCCTACACCACAGCCACAGCAGTGCCAGATCTGAGCCACGTCTGCGACCTTCACCACAGCTCACGGCAACGCTGGATCCTTAACCCACTGAGCGAGGCCAGGGATCGAACCTGCAACCTCAAGGTTCCTAGTCGGATTCATTTCCCCTGCACCACAATGGGAACTCTTTCTATCTTTCTTCCTTCCTTTCTTTCTTTGCTTTTTTTTTTTGTCTTTTTGGGGCATATGGAGGTTTCCAGGCTAGGGGTCGAATCAGAGCTGCAGCTACCAGCCTACACCACAGCCACAGCAACGTGGGACCCTTGACCCACTGAGTAAGTCCAGGGATTGAACGTGCGTCCTCATGGATATTAGTCAGATTTGTTTCCGCTGAGCCACGATGGGAACTCCTCTATTGCTGGTTTCTTCACAACATCAGGGCATTGGAGCAAGTGGCAGCTACAGGGAACAGACACCAGGAGATGACACCCGATGTACAGGGAAACTTCTTGCAATCTTTAACTCTGTCAAGGTCTCACATGAGATAGTTGCTGCCAGACTCTTCTGTCCCCTTCCAGATCTTCCAAACTCCCCGCCCCAAGCTCAGCTATTACCTTCTCACACATGTTTTTCTCTCCCAGGATAAACCTAGCCAGCCTCTCCTATTCTCCCACCTGTCCCAACATCAGTCACGATTTGCAGAATCAAGGCCCAGAAACAAAGCCAAATCTCTCAGAAGTGGGAAGGGGGAAAGGCAGGGATGAGATGCAAAGCCCAGGATGTGAAGAAGAGTGCCTGAACTGAGCTCCATTTTTTTTTTTTTTCTATTTATGGCTGTACCCAAAGTTCCTAGGCTAAGCATCAAATTGGAGCTCCAGCTGAGGCTTACACCACCGCCATGGCAACATTGGATTGGAGCTGCATCTGTGACCGACACCAAAGCTTTGGGATTCTTACACCACAGCTCATGGCAACACCAGATCCTTAATCCACTGAGCAAGGCCAGGAATCGAACCCGAGTCCTCATGGATACTAGTCAGGTTCATTACTGCGGAGCCACTCACGATGGGAATTCCCAAGCTGAGCTCTTTGAATGCAGCGTTTCAGTTAAGTGAGAATTCAGTTAAGTGAGAATTCAGCAGTGGGTGCTTCACTGGACAAAGTCTGCTGACCTGACACCAGCAGCGTCTTCCACCCACAGGGCAGCAGTGGCTCTGTCATCCTCTCTGACGCCAAGAGGAAGTGGTCCAAGTCCCTGCCTTCGGAATATCTTTTTTTTTTTTTTTAAGCACTAGCTTTATTTATTTAGCCTTTTGTCATTTTAGGGCCACATCTGTGGCATGTGGAGGTTCCCAGGCTAGGGGTCTAATCGGAGCTGTAGCCGCTGGCCTGCAGAAACGCAGGATCCGAGCCGCGTCAGCTCACGGCAATGCCGGATTGTTAACCCACTGAGCAAGGGCAGGGATCGAACCCGCAATGTCATGGTTCCTAGTCGGATTCATTAACCACTGCACCATGACGAGAACTCCTGGAGTATCTTGAGTTATAGCTATATTACTTGGTTCACCCTCTTAATGCAACCATCAAAATTCAATCCCTTAAAAAAATTCTGAAGAAGCCTGACATTTAATGACTAAAATACACACACACACACACCCATGCCTCCATACAATTGAGTTGTCCTGTGCAAAAGGTGAAAATCCAGGTTCAAGGCTGGCCAAGAAAACAAGGCAGCATTCCCAGGAAGGCAGCTGATCTTACATTTCCTCAACTACCACCACTTTGGCACATCACATCTGTACCAGCCATGGGGGCAGGGAGAGAGCCAAACAGGATGCGGGTTCTGTCCCTCACAGACCAGAGGTTACAGCTGAGGAACTGGCAGACACATGAACAAATATTTTAACAGAGGAAGGGGCGTTGGTTTGGCCAAGAGTGGCTGGTGAAAAATTCCAGAGGGGAGCCTGGAGGAGAAACTTGATTAGCAGTTCTGTAAGTAAAGAGGGTGAGAAGTAGGAGTTCCCATCATGGCACAGCGGTTAAGGAATCTGACTAGGAACCATGAGGTTGCAGGTTCGATCCCTGGCCTTGCTCAGTGGGTTAAGGATCTGGCGTTGCCGTGAGCTGTGGTGTAGATTGCAGACGCAGCTCGGATCTGGCATTGTGGTGTAGGCCGGTGGCTACAGCTCCGATTAGACTCCTAGCCTGGGAACCTCCATATGCTATGGGTGCGGCCCTAAAAAGCAAAAAAAAAAAAAAAAAAAATAGAGAGAGAGAGAGAGAGTGAGAAGTAAAGGTTCTCCAGGCAGGTGCATCCTCTGGGGACTTTCAGTCACACATTGTGACTATAGTGCAGCCTGTGTGTCAGGGGGAGGAGAGATGGCCTTGAATGTCAAGTTGAAGTGTTAAGGTTTTCTTCTCTAGGTTAAAAGTCATTGATGGTTTTAAACTAAGTGACGTCAGTCCTTTATTTTGGAAGGACTTTTAGAAGGACTGCAGAAGGGAAACAGAAAGCAGGAAGACTAGCTGGGGGAGCTCCTGTCGCAGCTTCAGTGGTTAAGGAACCCAACTAGTATCCACGAGGATGTGGGTTCGATTCCTGGCCTTTCTCAGTGGGTTAAGGAGCCGTGAGCTGTGGTGCAGGCCACATGCATGGACTGGATTCCACTTTGCTGTAGCTGTGGTGTAGGTGGGCAGCTACAGCTCCAATTCAACCCCTAGCCTGGAAACCTCCATATGTTGTGGGGGCGGCCCTGAAAAGCCAAAAGAAAAAAAAAAAGTAAAAGACCAGCTGGGAAGCTGCTGAAGTTGTCCAGGTGGAAAAGGGGTGTGCCTGAACTAGGATGTAGCAAGTGAGGAGGAATGCAAGAAGTCAAAGCTTAAATGAGGATTAGCAGATGCACATTAATATATGTAGGATGGATAAACAACAAAATCCAGCTGTATAGCACAGGGAACTATATTCAATATCCTGTAATAACTGTAATGGAAAATAATAAAGAAATATCCCTCTTGAAAATCCCTTAGGAAGGGCTCCATTAGCGATCAGTGACAATCTACTTAGTACTTCTTCCGAGCTGGAATCAACTCTGTGCCGCTGGCTGAGCACGAGAGAAAAATGGTTGGTCTTCAGAATCCACATGGCACAAACAGGCACTAGAATCCTTATGCATAAGATGCTTGCACTCTAAGAGGCTGGAGGGAAACAAGGCAGAAAATTCACTCTCCCCATCTCGTCCTCAATCAGGGGGACATGAATGAAATGAAGGAGGGGACCTCCTGTACTATTATTATTTATGTGCTTGTAATTGAATTGAACTTCGGTTATGTGCATAAGACACCTCTGAGAGGTGAGAGGAGCAAAGTGGTGGCTGAAAGGAGAAAACAGGACATAAAGGAGGTGGTTTCAGGTCTGGCGGGTGAAGAGGGTGGGAACTGGTTGCTTTATCTCAAGCTGTTTCCAAAAGAATGCCTTTTCTTCTGTGGGCTTTATTAGCCAAGCCAGGGGGGACTAGTATCTAGCTTTTCTAACAAACCTAACACATTTTCACATTAATAGGAATGGAATGATGCTGAACTTGAAATGATGAAAATTTGTCTCCACTTTTTTTTTTTGTTCTTTAGGGCTGCTCCCGCAGCATATGGAGGTTCCAAGGCTAGGGGTCAAATCGGAGCTACAGCTGCCAACCTACGCCACAGCCACAGCAACGCGGGATCTGAGCAGCATCTGCAACTGACACCACAGCTCACAGCAATGCCGGATCCTTAACCCATTGAGCGAGGAGGCCAGGGGTCAAACCTGCAACCTCATGGTTCCTAGTCAGATACATTTCTGCTGCGCCATGATGGGAACTCCTTAAGTCTCTACTTTCAAGAAATGCACACTAAGACTCTTGACTGCTGGTATTGGCCAAGAGTCCCAAGACTGACAAAGTGTGTCCAAAGGGCGGCTGTTGGAACGTCTGAACTGCTGATTCTGCATTAAGCATTTTCCTCTGTGATGTGGTGCACACTTCATAGCTTGGAGTTTTTCTTCCAAAAGCGAAGAGGACCACAATCAGGAGTTCACGCCTTCACAGAATAGTTATCAGAATCGACAGGACACTGTTTTATCCTCACATGGACCTATGACTTCTGAATGAGCCGAACTGGGGGAGCGGAGACCCCAGGACGCCCTCCTGGGGCACCTATAATCAGACCTATGAAAATGCAGCTGCCGGGAAATGGGGTTTCCTCTGGCTCAGCGTGCTTCCCACTCTAAGGATGCAAAGAAACCACAGAAAATTCTCCCAAATGTGCCGACGTGGTACACTGGCCCCCTAAATGGGGAATTCGGAGAGGGACTAGGTGGGGAAGGGGAGATTTGAGTGGCTCCAAGTACACACAGTTGTCAATCAGAGAAATCTTTCTGGTCCTTTCCTCTCCAAAAGGACAGCTCAAGAGGGAATGGGCTACGAAGGCAAGAGGGACACAGGTTAAACTGATGAAAAAACCTTGGCTGCCAGCCTAGGTAAATACTAAGAAAGACAACTACCGTAAAATAGGAGCTCTCCCTAAATAGAGCAAAAAGGCCCCCCGAAACCTCCCTGGAATTCTCCCACATTTCCTGGGGAAGGAGAGAGTAGCTCTGAGCAATGGCCATCAGCCCCAGGAGTTTTCAACCTCTCCACCTCTGACTAGAGCGGTTCCCGATGCACTCTGCTTGGCTGGCGTCTCGGGGATGCCCTAATCGCCGGGGGTGGGTCGCCCGAACCAAAGGAGGTGGCGGTGGTGTGAGGAGTCATGTGACATGGGAAAGGGATTGGAAAACACTAACAGAGGCAGCCAAAAAGAAAAACACCAACCCGGAGTTCCCACTGTGGCTCAGTGGTTAATGATCTGGCGCTGCTGTGAGCTGTGGTGTAGGTCGCAGATGCAGCTTGGATCCTGTGTTGCTGTGGCTGTGGTGTAGACTGGCAGCTGTAGCTCCGATTCGACCCCTAGCCTGGGAACCTTCATAATGCTGCGGGTGCGGCCCTAAATGACAAAAAAGACCAAAAAATTAAAAAAAAAAAGAAAGAAAAGAAAAACTCCAACCCAAATAACATGAAAGAATTTCTAAACATTTTTATTTCAAATCTCTTTTCACCCCTTCCGCAAAAAGACATGGGTCAGTACAGCAATCATAAAAAGGAGATACAAACACAAGAGTCAAATGTCTCCCGCACTGACACGTACAAAAAACCAGAATTGTACATGGGGTTTCCAAACAGGACCTGCAGCAGCTACTAATGTCCCTTTACAAGAGTCATAACATGCCTATTCATACAGTATATACAGACACCCCATTCTGGAACTAATCTACAGGGACAGCCCAACACCCCCCATCTATCCCCAGAAAAATACCAAAACACACCCAAAGTGCATCTGTTTTGTTTATATCAAAACATCTTTCCCTCTCCCCATCCCACCCTTGGACCCTCCCACCCCATTTAAGATTGGCCTGCAAGTCTATTTTAACCATTTAGTAATTTTTTCATAGTTTATGAAAATAAATTATACAGCAACTATTTTAATAAATTAAGCACAAAAAGGTAGAGGAAAGGAGGAAAACTAAATGGGAAGACAAAAGCCAGGCCACGCTTTGGCTTGGAGGGGGGAGGGTGGCTGAAGAGGACGTGAGTGGCTGCAGGGGGGTGTGGCTCCCCTTCTGGTGGAGAATTGGCAACCCCTAGCCCAGAATGACACCCCTTCATTGAGTTTCTTAAAAACAACCAAAAAATGTTACAGCAGTGGCTGTGGCTGTGGCACGGGCAGCACCAGCTTGGGCATCCCAGCGACCGGCCTGCCCACAGAGCGGGGCCTGGGTTACGCTGTCCCTTGGGAAAGGTTCTGGGCCTAAGGGTGAGGGGCAGGTCCCTGTTCAAGGGAGCACCGGGGATGGAGTAGTCAGGCCAGCCCTCCTGCTCCACCTGAGCTGAGTAGGGGGCTTAGGATGCAGCTCGGAGTGGGGCTGTGTGGTTGGTGGTATCCTGGGTTCTGACCAAGAGTGCCCTAAGCTCGTCTCACACTCTATCTCCAGGAGCAACTACGATCGCAGTCCAGCTGCGAGCAGACATGCGGGTCTTCCACCGAGACTGGCTGCTGCCCCGGTGCCTCCCGGCATCCTGGCAGAGAGGGGGTGGGAGCAGTTCCAGGTTCCTCTAAAGGAGCTGAAATGGGCGTGGAGGCATGTCGCGGACTCAGCATGCAGGACTGGCTTCCCGGGAGGTGGACGGGGGTGGGAAGGGAGAAGCGGCAGAGAGGACCGGGGCAGGGGTGGGGTGGGGGAACAGGGAGAAACTGGGTGGCACCTGCCAGGAAGGTGAAGCAGCACGAAATGGACAAAGACAATATGGAATCTGCATGTAAAGAAAGGTCTTTCCCTGGCAGATCAGAGAATCAATAATTTAAATACAACTCATTACTCTTTTCCTAACTTCAGCATCTGAGTCCCCAGTGCCTCTGTCTCTACGGCCCAACCCCCCCACCTCACTCCTCCTGGGGCTTCGCTCTCCTGCCGTTGTTTTGTGCTGAGCATAAAAACTCCAAACAGGATAGACTGGAGGACAGGCAGACTTTCCTTTGCCTTCTTGAGCCTTGTGGCCCGATAATCCTATAGCTATCGTCGGGGGAAGGGGGTCATGCTTTTCATTTTTTTTTCTTTTTTTCTTTTTTAATAAAAAAAGTTTTACTCCCCAGGAGCAAATAAATCATTTTGAACTACTGATAAAACACTGCTGCAGTGAAAAGAAAGATGGCTACATGTATGCAATAGCACAAATTCAGTGTAAGAACAGCTGTGTTGACAATTACAGATAAAAATCATTTCTCCATTTCCCCCTTTCCCACAAACCAAACCAAGAGGATTCCCATAGGGAAAATGTGTAGCTCAAAAGTCCCTCCCTTAGGGACAGGGGGCACGTCATTCTCCCTCACAGTGGACAACAAACGGCAGGTCTCCCCCAGTGGAGATGCTCTCAACACCCCAACTGGTAGCAAGACTTCTGCAAATGAAGACACAGACACACGCACACACAGACACACACACTGACTTCAGACCTCCTTCCAGCAGCCACGGAGCTATACATCCCAGTGCCTAGGCCTCCAACTTCAGGGCTCAAAGCCAAGGGTGAAGCAGCAGGGCATGGAAGGGTCTAACCTAGGACACGGGTTCCTCCCATCCCACCCCCATTTTTGCTGAGCTGAGGGCTTCAAGCAGGCCTTGCTCTTAGGAGCCTGGGGTGAGGACCGAAAAGGCTGGCACCCAGGGCTCCGGCTCTGCTCTAGCCGGTCGCTTTTGGATCAGGGACATGAACACCTCCCCCCGGCCCCGCTGCAGCTCTTCCTGGACGTGCAGTGTAGCTGGTTGGCAGCTATCTCCGCGTCACTCCCAACCTTAATGAGGGGCCTGCGTGATCAGCCCCAGTACATAGGAAGGAGGAGGAGGAGGAAGAGAAACCTTGGGGGCGAGCTCCCCTCAGGAGGCTGTGTGCCACCCAGGGCTGGCCTTCCAGGGCATCATGCTGTATCTAGGCACAGGCAGGCGACCAGGCCTAGGTCATCGCCAACTGTCCCGAACTCCCAGCTGTCACCCATTTATCTCGTCTCTGCCCCAAAGCCTCCACCCTCCTATTCCTGTACCACAGCACACGAATTTCAAGTAATAGCAAGTTGGAGCAGTAGCTGTCACTGGCTCACAGTGGTGCCCACCTGTCCTGAGGAGGGTTACAGGAGGTCGGTCACAAACAAGCGAGGGTTACACAGGCAGGCCCCGAGGGTACTGGCATCACCACCCACAACTCGGAAACCAATCAATCACCAGTCCCTAGAAGGGAGAACCTCTTCCAGCTTGTGACCTGAAAATACAACAACCCAAAAGGAATGAGACCGCATTTCCATTAGCGCTAACCCAGACCTGGCGGGGGCGGGGGCGCAGCCAGGAGAGATGAAGGGAAGTGCTGGCGCAGCCAGCTGCTCCTGCCCCCTGTCCCTGTCCGCTCTGACCGGCTGGGACCTCAGCTGACCGCCCTTCCTCCTCACCTCCTGGCGGAGCCCTTCTCCTGTTGCCCAAGTCTGCCTGGTAGCCCACTCTACGGGAAAGGACCAGGCTCCAGCCTGGGCTGTGACTCACCCTCAGACAGATCACGGACACAGGGAAACACGACCCTCCCCGGGAGGAGAAAGAAGGATGGAGGCGAGGTTGGGTCACACTTCCTTGGCTGGTTTGGTTTTATACCTGAGTATCGATTCCCCAGTGGAAAGCCCTGCTACCGCGAGGGATCCAGGGGCTCTGCCTCCCTCACCCAGGCTGTGCTGAGAACAGTGAGGTCCCTGGCCACGGGCAGGAACTTGGTTGGCTTCTGGCTTTGGACTTCACCTCACCATCAGAAACCTTCGGCATTCAGACCAGCCTGATGACTGGTAGGTTTAGGTCTAGACCACAGCATGGAAACCAAGATTCTTTGACACAGTTGCCCCAGCTTGGGGCTGTTCAGGACCCACCATGCAGATTTCTGCTCTCATGCTCCTGTTCGTGTGTTTCTCACTGGCCTGCCCTCACCTATGACCCAAAGTCTCACAGCCCCAGAGCTCTGCTAGACCATCTGCTCTACCCTGATCTTACCCACTCTGAATTTCTTTAAAGACAGTCCTTGATTCTCTCTGCTGTGCTGAGTCTCCCCAGTGTTTCATGTGTGGCAATCACCTAAAAGTTCCCTTTAGACCAGATATCATGTCTTGCGCCTCTTGTGTTTCCCACAGTACATAGCCCAGAGCCAGGCAAATGCACACCAAAAAGCACTTAAAAAAAAAAAATTCCATGTAGCCACATGACAACCACTTGAGGATCTATCTCAATGGATGCCGGACAGCAAGCCCTACAGTTGGGGGGCACTTTCTGCAAGATGGCAAGTGGCTTTGCACCTTCAAGAGGCAAGATCCGTAAATTAACCCAATTTCCAAGATCACAATCGTAACTGGTGTGTAATAGCACCGTGGCCGCCAGGGACAAGAGGCACCACATGACACACCAGAATGGGCCAGGCTGTGCCTACACTCCAAAGCTCATTTTGTGGGCGTCTCTCCACAGCGAGGTGACAATGCACGTTTCCTCCCTGTTTGGCTAGAAGGGGGAAGAACGGTCACTCCATGCGGGACGACGCACGGCGGGAGGCCAGGCTTCCAGACGAGGCAGTCCTATAAGGCGCCAAGCCACAAGGGCCTCACCCCAAACCATCAGGAAACCACAAACCCGACGCTAGGACTTATCTCACAAGATGAGGCAGATACCAGCAAAAGGGACCCAAAAGAGACAGCCTATTAGAACACTGACTGCAAAAGAGTAATAAAGATTAAACAGCTCAATTTTCACATCTTAATAGCAAACCTCTCCCCAGAGTAACTCTACAGAAAAGCAAACTCATGTTAGATGATATGACGATGGCCCAGTTCAGAAAAAAATGAAAGGCGACTGAAAAGCACTGGAGTTTTTCTCCCTCCTCCTCCACACCTGCCTGGAAAGCAGGCACCTGTCAAATCAGCATGACAGACTTCCCAACGACAGGAGGGCAAAAGGGACCCTACCTCAGGGAAATGTTTGGGTTGCCAGAGAGAACAGAGGCAAACAAAGGGGCTTTTCCTACCTCCTGTTTCAGACACGCCTAAGAACACGAGCTGAACGCTCTCCTCCTCACCGATCTAAGACAGCCCATTAAGGCTGACACACCAGGGAGCTTCCCCCAGGAAGAGAGCGCAGCGACAATAGCTTCGTTTCTCACCTGCCTCCACATCCCCTCCCGCTAGCTGACAGACAGAGGGAGGTGAGTAACGCTGACTCCAAGTCCCCGGCACGGCACGGTCTGCCGTTAAGAATCTGGAAGCATGCTCCATTGACTTCAGCAGCCCAGGACTGGAGCTCTGAACGGCTCGGGTAATGAGAAAAACTACCACCTTGACAGCTGGCAGGAGCAATAGGAATGATGTTACCGCGACCAGAGTGAAATGCACACTTATCTAGGGGGAATGGGCTGAGGGTAGAGGAAGAACAGGGCTAACTTGAGGTCACAGAATTTAGGAATTCGGGAAAACCAAACGAACACAGCTTCTATGAGAGGTGATTCTGAAACCAGGTCCCTAAACCTTCCAAGGCAAGGATGCCAGCAAGGAGTCACTACGTCCCCGCAGAGGCCATGTGCCAGCTTTCGCCCAGTTCATTTCCCAACCTCCTTTCTTTCCTGCTCCTACTGAAGCCGCCCACGCTAAAAGGGGGGCGGGTTCTCACCCCCCCGGACACCCCTGGCTGAATCTGCACTTCTGACTTTCGCGCTTTCCTCTTCTTCAAGGTCAACAGTGAAGACCTGCATTCTGCCTTTGGCACCAGCTGAAGGGCCGTCACGGGCAATCCCCTCCCCTCCCCTCCCCTGCTTTGGACCCGCTCACCCTTGGCACCACTTCCAAGCCAATGGGCACAAACCCGAGCTGCCTTTAGGGTGAGTTTTCCGTACCGAGAAATGCAAACGTCCAAAACAAAACTTCCGAAAAAGGAACAGTGTTGAGACTTTTTCCAGTTTTTCCAAGGAGCTCACTTCTTCAGTTCCAGGATAGCACGGGGCTGCCCGTGACACGGTGGAACCCCGCTCAGAGAGGGTGGTAGTGTGCTTCTCCCAAGCCCCAGGGCTGTGAGGGGAACCAAAGTCTTTGCGCAGAGGATCCCAACCCTTCCTCTTCCCTCTTGTTTTTCCTCACTCCCCTTCTCACGGCAGCTTCATTTGGCTCTTCGAAACTGGAGCTTGGCAACCAAATGCCTAGGTAAAAAGGGGGACAAATTAGAGCTGCTCAATGGAGTGGAACGACTGTGGGGTGAGAGGACAGCCTGGCTTCTAGAGGGGAAGTGCAGCTCAAAGGGAGCACAGAGCCCGGTGAGCCAAGTGCAGCAACCCTGCAGCTGCCCGGGCATGGAGCACGGCCTTTGTCAGGGGACCCAAGTAGCCTACCGCCTGGGCGCCAAAAAAAGGTCCTAAAGTGACTAAGAAATATGTCCTACCGCACCGCCTCCCTTCTCTCCTTCCTTTCCTCTTCATTTCCCAGCCACTTTTCCCTACTTCTTCCCCAAGGCCCACCTGCTCCAGGGACTGGAAAAGGAACTAAGATCCTGGAGTAAGTCCTCGAACCAGGCTAGAAACAGCTGGAGGCCCTGCAGCCGCGGGCTACCGAGAGGGCTGACATGTAACCAACCGCAAGGCCGGTGCAGCTTCTACCTTCTGATTTAAGACGGGCACTGCTCCCGCCGTTACTCTGTCCCCTAATTCCAAGCACCCTGGCATGAAATTCCTCAGGTAACAGCGCACACAGACCACGCAGCTCACTCAGAACTCGGAAATTAAAACCAGCCTGGCCAATGAGAAAAATGGCCAAATTTCACACCAGAAAATGGCCAAATTTCTTTTCCCAAGTTCCCATCGTGGTGCAGCAGAAACAAATCCGACTAGGAACCATGAGGTTGTGGGTTTGATCCCTGGCCTCCATCAGTAGGTTAAGGATCCTGCACTGCCGTGAGCTGCGGGGTAGGTCGCAAACGCGGCTCGGATCTGGTGTTGCTGTGGCTGTGGCTGGCAGCTATAGCTCCAATTAGACCCCTAGCCTCGGTGTGGCCCCAAGAAGCCAAAAAAAAAAAGCCTTTCCCTTGGGCAGTGTTACTTCCCTTTTCTCAAGGGGTCCTAGAAGCAAGAGAGCCTCATGCCACAGGCAACAGTCCCAAGTATCACAGCAAGAAGACACCCTGGCAGTTCAGTGCAAGTCTTTGCCAATCAATACATGACTGTCCCACACTTGTGACAAATGGCCACCGCACCCTGATCAGATCACGCTCCTTTCCATCTCAGACCCTTCGTGCTTACAGGACCCCTTGCCTAGAATGGCTGCTTCCAGATTCTTTCGTGTTAACTCCCTGATAGTCAAAACACAGGGGAAATGTCCCCCCAGCCTCACATTCAAACTTGGTGGTCTCCCACCACTAACCACTAAACCTCACCCAGTTCTATTTTCCTCATATGTACAGTCAGCTGAAATTAGCCTATTCCCGTATTTACCTACTGCCGTCTGTCTCCCTATGAGAACTGCAGCTCAGTGAGAACAAGGCCTTTGACTATCTTCTTCTTCTTTTTTTTTTTTTTTTTGCCTTTTAGGGCCATACCTGCCATTTATGGAAGGTCCCAGGCTAGGGGTCAAATCAGAGCTGCAGCTGCCAGCCTATACCACAGCCACAGCAACGTGGATCTGAGCCATATTCTCGACCTACACCACAGGCTCATGGCAACGCTAAATCCTTACCCCACTGAGTGAGGCCAGGGATCGAATGTGCATCCTTCTGAATACTAGCCAAGTTCATAAGCCACTGAGGCATGACAGGAACTTTGGCCTTTGACTGCTTTGTTCACACTCTCTTCCTAGTTCACACTGGCTACTTAATATATAGGTATCTGCTGAATGAATACACAAACCAAGAACTCATCAACTCCTGTGAAAACCATTCCATCTTTGGATCTGTTAAAAAATTTCTTCTAGGAGTTCCCATTGTGGCACAGTGGTTAACGAATCCGACTAGGAACCATGAGGTTGCGGGTTCGATCCCTGGCCTTGCTCAATGGGTTAACGATCCGGCGTTGCCGTGAGCTGTGGTGTAGGCTGCAGACGCGGCTCGGATCCCATGTTGCTGTGGCTGTGGCTGTGGCTGTGGCGAAGGCCGGCAGCTACAGCTCCTGTTAGACCCCTAGTCTGGGAACCTCCATATGCCGCGGGTGCGGCCCTAGATATGGCAAAAAGACAAAAAAAAAAAAAATTATTGCTGGAAGTTCCCTTGAGACACAGGTTAAGGATCTGGCATTGCTACCGCAGTTGTGGTGCAGGCCGCAACTGTGGCTCAGGCTTGATCCCTGGCCACAGGTGTGGCCAAAAGTAAAATAAAAATCCTCAAAAAAAATTTGTTGCTAAAAAACGCTAGCCATCATCTGACAACATGAGGTTGCCACAAACCTTCAGTTTGTAAAAATGCAATATTTGCAAAGTGCAAGAAGCGAAGCGAGTTAAATGAGGTGTGTCTGTATCTGCGAGTGGTATGCCCTTGGAAGCGTTTCCTAAAACATCTGAGTGCTCTAACATCTAGAAGGATTTCTCTGCTTGGTGTCTTTGCAGTGAGGACGGTGGGGAACTAGGGAGGCCCACCTACCCAACTGCACTGTTGAGAAGTAACTGGGGCCCTTCTGTTAGAGCACCGCTTGTGTGCTGTGCCTTAGGAGGGGCCCACGTGAACGCAAGCACGTTCAGAGAAGGGTTCAGGATGGTAGAGGGCCCCATACTTCATCATGGGGGGATGAATGGTTTTCATGGAGCAGAGAAAGTCTGGGCTGAAGGGGGCTTGATGACTGAAAGAAGTATTTGATGGATTTTTCTAAGGAAGAGTAATTGAACTTATTCTGTGTGGTTCCAGGGGGCAGGATCGGGACCACAACGGATTAAGTTATAAAGTTAGATTTTAGTCCAGCTTTAGAAGAAACTTTATTTTTTTTTTTTTGTCTTTTTGTCCTTTTATGGCCACACCCAGCATATGGAGGTTCCCAGGCTAGGGGTCCATTCGGAGCTGTGGCCACCGGCCTATGCCACAGCCACAGCCACGCCAGATCCGAGCCACATCTGTGACGGGAACTCCAGCAATAAAATATTTTTAAGTCAAGGTATGTATAGTTTTTTTTTTTTTTTAGATGTAATGCTACTGCACACTTAACAGACTACAGTATGCTGTAGACATAACTTTCATATGCTCTGGGAAACCAAAATAAATGTGACTCACTTTATTGTGATATTTGGTTTTTTGCAGTGGTAGGAACTGAACCTCCCAATATCTCCAGTGTATGCCTGTAATTGAAGATCTGACATAGAGATTGTACCCCCAGTCCAGGATCCTTTAAGTTAAAATTCTGCAGCCTGTCAGAATTACCATTTCTTTTTTCTCCTTTTTTTAAGGGCTGGCTGCGCTCTCAGCATATGGAGGTTCTTGGCTAGGGGTCGAATCGGAGCTACAGCTGCCGGCCTATGCCACAGCCACAGCAATGCCAGATTTGAGCCGTGTCTATGATCTACACCACAGCTCATGGCAACGCCGGATTCTTAACCCACTGAGCAAGGTCAGGGATCAAATTTGCGTCCTTATGGACACTAGTCAGATTCGTATCCACTGAGCCACGATGGGAACTCCGGAATTACCCTTTCTTGATCTCTCTTCTTCATTCCTTCTGCCCTTGCTAATCCTTATTAGTCTGGCTCACATGCTTTCCTCCAATAACACAGGATCAGGGACTTCCAGAGCCAAGAGGAGACACACAGCTGGGTCCACCTTAGCCATGGCCCAAGAAAACCCATGAGGCACAAACACCAGTTGTCACTCCCTTCCACAACGAAGAGAGCTGAGAAGGTGGGTTTTCCTCTTAGTTTTGTATGGGGGATGGGACTGGGGAACAGAGAAGGAGAGAAAGAGTATTCAGTGCTTAAAAAGGACACTCCACACCAGGAGGAAAGATGGGGGTGGGGGCGGTCTCTGCACCCCAGCACGTGGCTAGAATGCAAGCTCGTGCACACAGCTCACACTACCAAAACCATCGCTCACTGGCAATTCTGTTCCCCACTCACTTCTACCTTTCAACGTTCAGGTTAATGCAATTTAAGAAGACTAATTAGAATCTATCCTGGAACCAGTACTCCAAGATATTTTATGGGAAAATAAATGAGTAGAACTTAGCGTAGCAATGGGAGAATAGCCTCTTAGATAAATGAATTCTGCACTTAATTCATTTATTCTTTTCAACAATTTACTTTTCAGTGGCCCAGATGGAATTCTTTTTTTTTGCCTTTTTTTGTCTTCCTAGGGCTGCACCCACGGCATAGAGAAATTCCCAGGCTAGTGGTCTAATCGGAGCTGTAGCTGCCTGCCTAAACCACAGCCACAGCAACGTGGGAGCTGAGCCGCGTCTGTGACCTACACCACAGCTCACAGCAACGCCAGATCCTTAACCCACTGAGCGAGACCAGGGATCGAACCTGCAACCTCATGGTTCCTAGTCGGATTCATTTCCACTGAGCCACGACGGGAACTCCTGGAATTCTAAATAGAAGAGCGAGCTGTTTTTCCTCATTCCCATATTCCAAGCCGTGGGACACAGTGGGGCTCTCACTGAAGCACATGCCTACTGCAAATAAGGGTATTTTGTGTTCCCTCTGATGAAATCTTCCTCCCCTTTGGTTTCCTACTTCCTATGTCATTTGTGCAATACCAGGGCGATCAGCAAAAGGAGGAGAGAAGGCTGCACACCTAGCTGCACTTGAGCGTTTTCCTCAACGCTGATTAGCCTGCATGCTGCTTGGTAAACAACTCTTTAAGCCGCTACGCGTCTACCTGCCCTTCTCCCAACTGGGGTAGATGCCCCCTTGGGACTCCATGATCAGGTGCCTGGATTGGGGTAGACACCACGCGGGGTGGGAGGGAGGGGACCAGGCCCAGTGCACGGTGATGACTGCTCAGGAAGGGACTAGGCTAGACAGCGAGGCAGAGCGCGCATACCCTCGGTGCTGACCGGCAGGGGGCCCCTCGCTACGTGGAGGGTTCTAACACCTCTTGCTTCTGTTTGGAAATGAGCTGCGCTTCCTTTAGAGACAGGTATACCTCTTCCTGAGGATCATAGTAGTAGAACTTTCGGATATAAGAGATCAGAGGCCTGTGAAAAACACAAGAGAGGTACACACAAAATGTTATTTATGTAGATCAGAAGGGAAAAGACTACTTCCGTTCAACCAACCCCTTCTTTCCAATTCCTGTATGGTTGAGACAACCCCGAAGACTCTGCCCTGACACAATTCCCGTTTCTCACTTGTCATAGTTCTGTCTCCCTCCTTCTTACCACCACCTCCACTCTGCCCTTCACAGAGTCTGCAGAAGGGTAGCTGACACACACACACACACACACACACACACACCTTCCTCCTTCCAGGCTGTGATGTGGCATTTTTAAGTTAGGTGCTAAGACACAGGAGAAGTGAAAGGATGACGCCTGGGAGTTGCCAGGCTCTGCCTGTGCACTCAGCTTGCAGGCCTCACTGACGCTGTACCTAACCCTCCACTGCTGCCCCAAGCCCCAAGCCCCCACAGTACTTAGGCAGTGGGAGATCCGGGATGTGGTCTATCCGGACGAGCTGCCGGATTCGGAATCGGCAAAGGTGCTGGAGGGATTTGACATTGCTGAACCGGGACACTGGATAGAGCAGCTGGACTGGAGTTGGTGGCAGTCCTTCAAGAACGAAAACCCAGAGGAATAGTCAGATAAAACAATGCAGCTAACTACAATGTCTCTTACCAAGAGAATCCAGAGAAGGGCAACGGCGCTTCTTTACAGTTCATATACATGTGTGTGCAAAAGCTCCCTTCCACAAAGGACTGCAGATCTCCATTTGCAGAAGCACCACTGCCGTTATCTCATACAAGCGAACCTGTCCTCTCCTGCCAAGGGCCTCCCCGGCATCACTCTTAACAGCACAATCTTGCTCTTCAGAACAGCTCAGTGAGAAATGCCCAGCTAGAGACTCTGCTTGGAGCCAAGTGGCCGATCCCAGGCCCAAGGCTCTCAGTGAAGGGCAAGAATCAAAGGCAACCCTGCTGGGGATGGGAGATACCCGCTTAGCGCACCCAAAGTGAAGGAGAGGACTCAGAAAGGCTGTTCTCAGGGTCACCATCAAATTCCAGCTGAGAGGCTGGGAAACAGAAGGCAACAGCTGGGATCAAGGTATATAAGCTTATCACTCCTGCCATTTACCTTGAGGTGGGAGAGTCAGGTTTAGCTACTTCTTACTCCTTGCCAACCCTCCAAACCCTCACCAACACCCTTTTTGCTTTAGAAATTTTGGGCTGGGTACAGGAACAGAAAAAGGAAAAGCAACTACCATAGTTTAGGCAAGCTGGAATTAGTATAACTCTGCACAACTGCCAGAGACAGACCCAATGGGAGCCCCACACTCATCACAATACCAGCAGGCTCTGTGCTAGGAAATTTCATGCCCCACCCCCACTCTAGGTCAACACCACAGAATGGAGACACCCAGAATGGCAGGGACACTGAAACAGGTTCAAGGGAACAAAGAATCTCCTGGTTTCAATAAACAAAGAGGCTATGGAAGGTAAATGAGGAAACTGCACTCAGAAAGAATCTGAGATGCAAAACCTTTGAAAGAATTCTTTTCTCAGCCATTGTCATATCAAAAGAAATCTGCAGACACAACTTGTTAGAAAATAAATACTACTTTTGGTATTTAATTTCAAACAGTTTTTAAATTTTGTTTGAAGGCATTAGAAAAAAAAAATTAAAGCTTGCAGATTGCCTCCTAAAGCCTTTTCATGGTTGTTAAACTGACTTTCTAAAAACAGTTGAAATACATATTATGTTAAACAAGCAAGCTCATCTTAAAATCATTTAACTCATTTAGTCTTCAAAACTGTACTCTGAGACAAATGTCACTACAATCCCCATTTCACATATGAAGAAACCGATGCCTACTGATTGGGCTTAGAAGAATTTGCTCACGGCACAGAACCAACGAAGCTGGCTTGCCCTGAACACCTGCTGCCTGAGGAAGTGTCCAGCCCAGGGAACCACCAAGGACAGTTCTCCAGGAGTCTCCCCACAGCACCTGCCCCTGTGACTGACAGAGGGCTGTCGAGAGTCACAGCACCGTGATGAAGGACCAGGCTCTCTTAGTCCTCGACTGCTCACCCCATCCCTTCAGGCCTAAGGCTGATAATTTGAAGCACTGTAGCTCTCCTTCACCCACACAAACCACTGGCTGGTACTTTGCTCACACACTATTAAAAAAATAATAATAATTCAGGAGTTCCCTGGTGGTTCAGTGAGTTAAGGATCCAGTGTTGTTACCACTGTGGCTCACGTCACTACTGTGGCACGGGTTCGATCCCTGGCCTAGGGACTTCCACATGCCATGCCAGTATATGGAAGTGCTCAGGCCGGGGACTGAATCTGAGCCACAGCTGCAGCTCTTTTAACCTACTGCATGGCGCCGGGAATCCAACCCTCAGCTCCACAGTGACTCAAACTGCTGCAGTTGGATTCTTAACCCATTCTTTCTTGAATATACTGAAACTTAAGTGGTTTTAAAATGATTTGCGGCTCAAATGCCTCTTTGAATTTTACCCATTCTCACTTATGTTTTTAAAAATAGTCTTATAGTAAATTAAACTATGACAAATAGAAAGCTTTTGGCGGCTGGTTGTAATACTGCTAAACTCAACACGACGTTTCAGAGATAAAAGTAATTTCTGTATCTAATTATTTATTCACAAAGACAGTACTGCAGGACTTGTGTTTAAAGAGGTCAGGATACTAGGTAGCGTACAATTACCTGATTGTGTGCCTACTTGAATTTTAATGACTGTATGTACTTGCCTATTTAATTGTGTTACTTTTAGCCTTAGGTTCACAAATAGCAATCTGAAACCTGTTAATTCCCAGATATTCCCTGGCGTCACCCTGACCACCTACTGTTTGCCTCCAAACACAGCAAACTACTGGAGCTCTCACATCCAGAGCGTGTTAACAGGTCAGAAATGGAAATAAATCCAACTTAAGACACCAGTGCAACTGAATGGGAAAGAGGGGGTGGAACAGTGATCACCGAAAACCTTCTTCTGGTCTTCAAGCCAGGGTCCCGGGTCCAAATCCAGTTTCTAGCCACTTCACTATTTTCTCGTTCCCCAAAAAGGACCAGGTTAGGTGTGATAAACCTCTTCCAGGTCTGAGCACCCTAAACCCAGGTCTCTCTCTCATACCAAACTGTTTCTCGAAGAACAGAATTATCCAGCCCCAAGTATCTGTCAATAGTGCTGATTTAAGAAATCCTAAGATTTAAGGGAGGCATATCGCTGAACAAGTAATTATGGCCTTAATAATGGTTACAGGAGTTCCCGTTGTGGCTCAGGGGAAATCAATCTGACTAGGATCCATGAGGACTCAGATTTGATCCCTGGCCTCACTTAGCGGGTAAAGATCTGGCGTTGCCGTGAGCTGTGGTGTAGGACGCAGATGTGGCTCGGATCCTGCGTTGCTGTGGCTGTGGTGTAGGCCGGCATCTACAGCTCCAATTCAACTCCCAGCCTGGGAACCTCCATATGTCACCGGTGTGGCCCTAAAAAGACAAAAAATAATAACAATGGTTGCAAAAGAGGTAGGAACCAATTTCCTTAGAGTTGTCCAATGCAAAGCATGATTAAAAAAACAAAGTATTTCCTCTTCATGTACTTCACAAAGGATGGAGATTTTCCCAACTAAGAAGGATACATTCACTTCTAGTTCCGGCTCTCATGGCATCCGAAATTTTGTGCTACTCCAGTCACATTCTCTTTAAGACTGCTGCTTGCTGTAAGGGGTTTAGTTTACAACTGTGAAATGGACCAGACCAGGTTGCTGACCGTGTAATCAGCAACCTCTGCTTTGCCATGACTGTGCTCCATGCTGCCATAGGAAAAGACGAGGGGCAAACCATCATTTTTACCAGTGATTCCTTTCCCAGATGCTAATTATTCCACTTATTCTAATTAAATCCCTTCTGCTCCTTATCTGCCACCATCCAGAACTGTCCCATTAGTCTGAGCTTTATAAATCCTATGCCCCCTGGCATCCTTTACATCAGTCTGGATGTGCTGCTAGTGTGTCCAGCTCTAGATCTGAGCCAGAAAAACCTGACTTTGCATCCTGACTCTGTAACTTACTGTACATCGCTTTCTTGGTCTGCATTAAAAAGAGAAGAAAAAAAAGGTGGGGGGGAGACCAATATCCTTTCAAAAGATTTCATGAGGGTTAAATGAAGTAATACTGGCCCCTTACAGGCATTCAGTTATTATCATCCCAAAGTCTAAACAAATGGGTTCATTTTAGAATCTACTGAGTCATAATCCCTGGTGTAGGCTGACGGAGCTCAACCTAAATGCTAATGACCATCGCTTCCTCATGGGAATCCTCCCCCCTCAGAAAGTCAGGCTCACAGAATGCCTAGACCTCTGCAATGAGCAAAGGAAGGCAGCCAACACTGGGGAAAGGAAAAACACTGGCTTTGCCTTCTTTGTCCCAATCCTTCAAAGAGAGGTCACTTACGGTCTAGGAACAAATACTAACTGAAGGCTTTACTTTCTCAACTTGATTATAATTTTATGTGCAAACAGATATCCTATATAAAATCCACTTAAATATGTGTATTATATATTATATATATAAAATCCAATCTAGCTAACTTTGTGGTTGTTGCAAGAAATTAGAGATATTTCAATAAATAACCTGACAAAGTACCTGACATATGATAAGCATTCAATAAATAGTAGCAATCACTGCAAGCTCTAACCCTTAACAATGTTAAGAATCTTAGTTAAAATTTCTGCAGACAGGGCACATCTGTGGAATGAAATGAGCTATACCTGAGGAGCTCAAGACTCCACGAGGTCTCTCAACACTCTACAAGTAGACACATGCTCCAGGCACCAGAATCCTCTGAGAAGATGTCCCTGGTTCACTCGCAGAGTTGATCACCCATCCCATCCTTGTCAATCACCGCCATGCCAGGTATCAAATTTAACACACGCTCTTGCCTTTATCTTCCTACCTGTTCCCTTTTTGAAGCTAAGAGCTCTCCGAGGGTAGAGATGTAGCTAAATTTTAATACTGAGTTTAAAAAGTAAATATTCACTTGTTAAATAAATAACCGCCCCCCCCCCCACGGTGTTCCCATCGTGGCTCAGCAGAAACGAATCTGACTAGGAACCATGAGGTTGCAGGTTCGATCCCTGGCCTCGCTCAGTGGTTTAAGAATCCGGAGTTGCCGTGAGCTGTGGTGTAGGTGGCAGATGAGGCTTGGATCCTGTGTTGCTGTGGCTGTGGTGTAGGCCGGGTGCTGTAGCTCCAATTAGACCCCTAGCCTGGGAACCTCCACATGCCCCAGGTGCAGTCCTAAAACTACAAAAGCAAAATAAATAAATAAATAAATACCCCTCCAAGGTAACAAACTTTAAAAATTGCTAATCAGAGTCAATTCCTATAAGAAAGGATCCTTTTTCCTTTTAACCAAGTCAACTGCATGAGATCCAACTGTGCTGACAGCGTTGAAGTGAGAATTAATACAGTTCACACCCTGTCATGCCTTATTTAAATCACCAAGATTATAAAACACATTCCTGTAACCTGGCTCAATCCTGTTACTGATGTTCTGCCAGAGGCCCTCCTGTAACTTCTTTTGAGAGCAATTTCTTGGCACCCAGTCTGTTTAAGAATCTGAATTGGATTCAGTGGGAAAGTAGGAAGTTCTCGTTTTACGTTCTGCTCATCTCTTACAAAGCCCTCAGTTAATGTGCTTGCCATTTTGCTTTTTCCAGTACAACAGAAGCAGATTCCTCCAAACTGTCCCTTCTCCTACATAGATACCTCCCTGCTTATGGGCAGGAAGCCTATGGAACCACGCCAGCAAGGATGGGAACTGCCCAGCGCTCCCAAATGGGGAGCAGCCTCTGTATTCAACACTGGTAGGGATATAAGACACAACAAACAGTATCTACTCTTTGACAAAAAGTTTAGTACAAATGGACCAAGTCCAGGGCAGGCTATTAAATTCAGCCTCCTCGACACCCACCATTGCCTTTCTAATGAACGCTCTTTAACTTTCTCTGTTTCCCATGGCTCTCTGTGTCACATGTAAGTGTGAGATACTTGCATCAGGGACAAGGAGAAACCTATGAAACTTAAATATTCACATGGTACCTGGACCTTAAAGAAGGGATCAGTTTTCTCATTCACGTGGTCAGAGAAGCAAAGATTCCTTCTTGATACACTGAGGGATTAATGTACAAGGGCAGGAGTTAACCACTGGGCTCGAGGAACAGTGGTTGTTATTAACAGCCAGGAAAAAAAAAACTTCAAGTGTTTCTGGTTTTGTTTTGGGGAGGGCGGGGGCGGGGGTAGAGACCCTATACTGGATGATACCCCTGGAAGTTCAATAACGTAATGACAGCCTTACCTGGAACCCTGGATCTCAAGAAATAGAGAAACTTCCCATTCTTGGAATGCATGATGGCTCTCTTAATGAACTCCACCACCGACTGACAGCGGTCCTCAAACTTGGGATGACACCACAGGCTGAAGGTTCCTGCCACAGAGAGTTAAGGAGAGGTAAAACTGCAAAACCTAATTTAAAAAGATCTGAGAGACTGGGGTGAACATTCTAACGATTCTCACTTCTAGGAGGACAGTCTGTGGTCAGGCTGAGTCAGACTAAGGTCACTGTTCCTGCTTGTTTCACAGCTAATGGAAAGAAAGATGTTGCCTTGAATGACATATGCATAAATTAGGTCTTACAAGGCTTTTGTTAAATAATGAATTCCAGTCAGAAAAAAGGATATACAAAGATTTTTGTTGAGCACAGACACTAACCTTTAAACCACAGACCCTAAAGAAAAAACTGCTCTAGTAAGTTTGAATGACATCCCCTCAAGAAGATCTACGACTTCAAGTATTCAGGGAAATGCCCAGGAGAGACAGGGACGCGGTTTTGTGGGTCTCACTCATTCATGTGTGTGTTAGACACAAAAATCAAATTCTAAGTCTTTTCTTCTTTTATGTCTCAAATCCCATGCCCTGGAGCTCCCGCTGTGGCCCAGCAGTAACAAACCCAACTAGTATCCATGAGGATGTGGGCTCGATCCCTGGCTTCACTCAGTGAGTTAAGGATCTCACATTGCTGTGGCTGTGGCGTAGACCGGCAGCTGTAGTTCAGATTCCACCCCTAGCCTGGGAACCTCCACATGCTGCAGGTGCAGCCCTAAAAAACAAATAAACACATAAATAAAAATTTTAAAATCCCATGCCCTGACATGTTACAAAGACCCCACCCCAAACTTTAGATTCCCCAAAAGCAAAAGGAAACCTGAACTCCCATGACTTAAGAAAACAACAACAAAAGCCCAAGAGCTAAAGCACTAAATCTGAAGGAGTCACAAAAGGGATACTAATCACTTCAGAGAACCGGAGATTCCAGTCTCCCTCTCAGTCTCCACAGGATCACATAAAAAAGATGAAGACAAACGCTCCACTGCAAACAGGCAATTGAAAGGCTCACAGGCTTCTATTAAAAATCCCATTTATTCAAGGAAGAAAAGTCCCTTTGAACAACAGTAATTGGAGAACCATCTGTAAGAGTTCTCCCATTCCTGGCACCTCACCTATCAGGGACCTAGAGGTCAAGTGTTTACTCATCATTTCCATGACCCAGTCATGGAATCTTAACAGGTTTATAAAAGCACTTCACTTTGAAATGCCCTGTTTTGCATTTTGTTTTGTTTGATTGATTTTTGCTAACTTTTAGGAACAGAGACAACCAACAGGCAGTTGTCTACCCGACAGTTCTCCAAGTCTCAGGTCTTTGGGGTTTTTTCTTTGTTTTCTTTTTTTGCTTTTTTTTAAGGCCACACCCGCAGCATATGGAGGTTCCCAGGCTAGGGGTCTAATCGGAGCTACAGCTGCCAGCCTACACCACAGCCACAGCAATGCCAGATCCGAGCCACGCCTGCAACCTAAGCCACAGCTCACGGCAACACCGTATCCTTAACCCACTGAGCGAGGCCAGGGATCAAACCCACAATCTCATGGTTCCTAATCGGATTCATTTCCGCTACGCCACGACGGGAACTCCGAATTCTCAGCTCTTTGGACTGAGGTCCCTTTCTCTTCAGGCATCTCTAACACAGAGGTGGGGGCTGAGGAAAGCTAAGCTGACCTAAACAGCTACTTCCTGCCCAGGAAAAGAAGCAAACCAGGAGCTCCCGTCGTGGCGCAGTGGTTAATGAATCCGACTAGGAACCATGCGGTTGCGGGTTCCATCCCTGGCCTTGCTCAGTGGGTTAACAATCCGGCGTTGCCGTGAGCTGTGGTGTGGGTTACAGATGCAGCTCGGATCCCTCGTAGCTGTGGCTGTGGTATAGGCTGGTGGCTACAGCTCCGACTAGACCCCTAGCCTGGGAACTTCCATATGCCGCGAGTGCAGTTCTAGAAAAGGCAAAAAGACAAAAAAAAAAAAAAAAAAAAAAAAAAAAAAAAAAAAAAAAAAAAAAAAAAAAAAAGCGAACCAAATCAATCCAACAGAACATGGCTGAGAGCAGGAAAGATGCAGCGGAGCCTAAGAGCATGAAACAGCCTCTTACTTGAAATGCACTATCTAACACAGCTCATTTAAGGTGGATCACATGTAGGAAGAGTATGAGGGATGGGAGGGGCAAGTCCCGGAAACTCCCCAGAGTTCTACACACTACTTCTTCTTTTTTTTTTTTTGGTCTTTTTTAGGGCCGCACCCACGGCATATGCAGGTTCCCAGGCCAAGGGTCTATTCGGAGCTACGGCTGCCAGCCTACACCACAGCCACAGGAACACAGGATCTGAGCCGCGTCTGCCACCTACATCACAGCTCACGGCAACATCAGATCCTTAACCCACTAAGCGAGGCCAGGGATCGAACCAGCAACCTCATCGTTCCTAGTTGGATTTGTTTCCACTGCGCCACAACGGGAACTCCGAGTTCTACACACTTCTAAAACGTGTAGCATACTGCAGGAATTTTGACGAAACATGTATTGCTCAGCCCTACCGCCAATGACCATCACAGTTTGAGGCCCACATCAAATACAGAATGCCCAGTGCAAAGTCAATGCAGACAGCAGTGCTGGACCAGTCAGCTTATAGATACAACTGGAACAGTAAGCACAACCTGACCACGGAGCAGGATACACTGCCAGGGAGGAGGGCGGACAGTCTAAAGCATGCTGTCCCCACAAACTCTCTTAGAGTTCTGACGACTACTTCCTATGAGACTACAAAACCGATCAAAAGAAAAAATTATCCTCATCATGCTGCCTGGCAGGAAGAGCTGATGTGACTGTCAGGCAAAGAAATGTGGAACACAACAGTCACAGGATCAACACTAAACTCTCCCCTTTGCATGTATGATTTAATGATAGATATCTCTAGATCCTAAGTTTAATTATGACCCAAAGCTTGGGAGAGCTCGTCTAATGGTCCTAGGTTACTTCTTCCTTCTACTAGGAAAGTGTTACTGGCTTTGTTCTGTTCTTGCGTGTGTTCTTCAGACTCTCCTATTTAGGAGACAAGATCCTGAGAACACTTTTAAATGGAACCCTTACTCTCCTTCCCCACCCCCACCCCCACCCCCATTTCCTTTATGGACTGAAACCAGTGTTCATGTCAATATTCAACTGGGTCTGTGAGATTTCCCCCCTATTTATAGCTCCATTTCTATGAATCTTTCCAATGAAAAAGTCATATAGCAAAGGTAGAGAAAGGCAAAGGGGGGAAGAGGGATTCCTTCAAAGGCCTGCACTCTCACCTCTGTAGTGCTCCATTCTAGTGTGATGGGTGATACCCTGTGATCGGAAACTGAGGCTCAGGATGTAACGAGGATCAGAGCTGTCTCGGACCAGGAAAGAACCATCGGGCTTGCCTTTCAGCTTTATCTCTGCATCTTCCCAATTCATTGGCCCCCAATACCAACCACACTGTCGAAGAAGAAGTGGTCAAGCAGTGAACGGAACAGAGAAATGTCAAGGTTTTCAGCACAATTTATCTTACCACAAGAACCCCCCCATTTCCAAAACAATGCAGTAGGTAAAAGCCGCAGAGGGTGTCTCAGCCATTAGCAATGACCATCAGGTGCATCGCACATTTAACCCTCCAAAGCAACGGAATAATTCTACAATTCCATTACCAAGGCCCTACAAAGAAGAGAAGAGGGACGTGGGTCGGTTAATGTACCACAATCAGCTTAGACTATGTAAACATTTCTCCATAATCTTTCTTCACTACATTCAGATTTTTCTTTCAGATTCAATTTTACGACCTCTCTTATAGAACTAATAATGGCAGCACATTGTTTTGTCACTATAACTACAGAGGCAAGGAAACAACTCTTCTTCTGAAAATAATAGAAGGGGAGACCAGTACAGAATTAGGAGAATGGGAGGGGAGCAAGCCACCAGTCCTCAGGCACCACCTACCTTCTCCAGCTCTCGAAGGCTGGCTGCAAAGCTGCTCGAGTCAGGCCGGTAGAGGGGACACTGGAGGTGTTGGGGAGGCTGGCTGTGCAGGGATTCGGCTGCTCGGGTGGGAGCAATCCGGGGAAATGCATCTGCAGGGCAAGGGAGTGGTGGTCACTTGTTTACCTTCATTGTTTCCAACCTCAAGTAGACCCTCCCCCCAAAACAGAGATGCTAACTGAAGAGAGGGGCGAGGCATTAGAAGCTAAGCTGGAAAGGGTGGAAGCCAAAGCAGTGGGGAAAAGCTAGATGGGCTGGGATAAAAAGCTGTGTGGGTTCGTGTAAGCTGTGAAGGATGGGTGGGGGCTTTTAACCCCAGGAAAGGGGTAGAGAGCTGCTCACTAACCTGACTAAGGTGACTACTTCAGGGCCTTCACCAGCCTAGAGCGAAGCCAGCTTCTCCCACCTCGAGGTGAAGTGCCGATAAAGCAGCCTTGGAAATAGTGACTCGCTTACTTGCCCAGGAAGGGAACGGATTTTGCCAGGCAAGTAGATGTTGCCAGGCAAGTAGAAAAGAATGCCGATTTCATTCTTTTTATTCCTTGGGTATGGGAGGCTGGCAAAGCAGGTATGCGCTACTAAATGCTTGGTACTTATTTACAAGGCTGCAGTAAATACTAACAACTTAGAAAAACCGCAAAGCTTTGAAAACCAGTGACATATTAAACCTCCTCACTCTACGGAAATTAAGGCAGTTTCCTAAGTGAGATCTACTCAAGGATGGTCTCAGTAGCAAAGAGACAAAAAAATCCAACAGACTTTTTTTTTTTTTTTGGCTGTCCCGCAGCACGTGGAGCTCCCGGGCCAGGGATCAGATCGGAGCCACAGTCTTGACCTAAGCTGAAGCTGCAGCAGCGCCAGATCCTTAACCCACTGTGGTGGGCTGGGAACCCACGTCCCAGTGCTCCCAAGACGCCACCAATCCTGTTGCGCCACAGTGGGACCTCCCCACCAGTCTTTTATGTCTAACAAAAATCAGATTCACCTCCATAAAGAAAATGGCTTAGAAAAACCAGTTCTTGGCTTCATTTCCAAAAAGTTCTGGTCCAGCCAAGGGGATAAGATTTAAGCTTTCTCATAAGTTCTGTTATTTCCACAAATAGATTTCTCCCATCCCTCAAAAATCTATCATTTTGTACTCCCCACTCTTGCAAGTCTTGCCTCGAAGCTAAGCTAACCTGGGGCATGGGGTGGAGGAGGCGGAGGTAGGGGGAAAGACTGCAGGGAAGACCCCATCGGAGCCACAAGGACAGATGTAGGCAGCGTCCCACTGATATCATCTAGAAGAGAGAAACA